>CM069916.1:49514213-49697034 GCA_036172215.1 Camellia granthamiana | reverse complement strand
TTTATCTATTTAATTTGAAAAATTTTTAAATCGCAGTTAATGGGACTGTTTGGTATAGATTCTAAGAGGTGATTATAACTTATTTTAATTTTTGGAGTCTGTGCCAAACTGTTTGGTACAGTTTCTAATTATACGTTATTAGACAGAAAATAGCTTAAATACACTGATTATTTAGAAGTTAGAAAAAATGTAATTTTAACTTCTACTTTCTAATTATCAGCTTTCAGCTTAAAAAAAAAACTCTACCAAACAGGGCCAATTTAAACAGTATCTAAATTAGTAACCATTAAAACTTAATTTGATGAACAAAAAATAACTAAATAAATAAATCCATTTTCTATGAATAAAAATCTATTTCAAAATCCATTTTCTAACCATTAAAGCTTAATCATTGAAGTTGTTTGAGGTTTGCTTATTTAGTATACTTTTTAATTTTTTTACAAAAAAATATGTAAAAAAATAAAAAAGTGCTGTAACTCAAAATAAGCACTTATTTAGTGCATTGCCAAACAATGAGCTTGAACAATTTGCACCTACAACTAAAATTCCATTTTCCTTCTCTACACCTCCTTTCAAAATAATGAATAAAAAAAAGTGAGTGCTCTTCTTTATATGATTTAAGTTATTCAAATCATAAAATTACTTTTTTTGTCTATTATATTCAATTTTCATATTACAGATTTGGACGAATTGTGTCCAGTTGATATGAATTGGAATAAGAGACTTTATAAATTAAATAGATCAAATTAATAATTGAGAAATTAAATAGAAAAAAGTAACAATAATTTAGAAAATAAAAGTAAAATTAACCAACTACTACAATGGTTTATAATAGTTGGAGATTACGTAAACAGAAGCATGCGCCAAGTAATTTATTAGCATGCGCATCACATCTTGACTTTTAAGTTTTTATTTTTTTTTTTTGGGTAGGTTTTAAGTTAAATTGATCTAATATTTTAGGTTTAAGTTGATTTAGGGGCAAACAATTTTTTTTTCTTATTCTTTGAAGGACGTAAGAATTAGATTAAATTATGCTTTCCCTTTCTTTGATTAAAAGAAAAAGAAAAATAGGTGGTAGCTCGAAATGGGTGAGGGTTGAATGGCCTGAAATTTGAAAACCACGTCGTTTTGCGATTTTCTTCTTCTTCTTCGTTGAACTTCGTTGAACACAAGAGAACAGAGGGGAAGAGGAGGAGAGAGGGAAAAAGAGAGAGCTCGTCGCCTCCGCCGCCTCCGCCCGCCGTCCTCGTTGCAGCTCGCAGCTCGTTCGTCGCCTCTGCCCGCCATCGCCTCCCCCCGATCGTGCCTCTGCCCCCCGCCTCCGCCTCCAGCCCTAATAATTGGGCCCCCTCCAGTCTTTCTCCTCCTTCCTCCTCCTCCCTCCTCCTCTGATTTTCTACTTCTTCTGAAAAAAAAAAAAAAAAAAAAAAAAAAAAAAAAAAAAAAAAAAATGACACTAAAGGGAGGGGATGAACGGAGCTGTGTGTGTGTTTGTGTGTGAGTTTTCCAGAGGAAGGGTGGGTGTATAAAGAAAAGGGGTGGGTGTACAAAGCAATTCGGGCCTTTCGACCCACGCCATTTCGAGCTACGAAATGGGGTTGAAAGAAAAATCTTTACTTTATAATTCATCCACAAATATGTCTTCTTTATTTATTAATATTTAAAATTACATAAATATTGATGTTGCTATTGGTCTTTGATAAAATTAATATTTTTGTAAGTCTCTTATCGAGATCTACCAATTAAGATCAATGTTAATTATGAAATTTAATATATATATATATACTAGTCTATTACCCGTGCTATGCACGGGATAATTATAGATATTTATTTTTGTTTTAGATTTTTTTAATATATAAATTATGTTTTTTAAGATTTTTATAAAAATAATTTAACAATTTTATCACTAACCATAGTGTATGAGAGAAGTTAAAAAATGTACTGCAATAACTATGCATGAGTTGTATCTATAATTATTTGTATGAGAGGATTTTAAAAACTGATTAGGGAATTTTGACCAAATCAATAAATGCAGGCATGTGGAAAGACATGTGAATTGAAAAAAGTTAATAAATGCTGATCAGGAGATTTTGACCAAATCAATAATGCTGAGTTTTTTTTTTAAATGCCTTTTTTTTTCCCTTTTTTATATTATATTAAAGTTTAATATTTTGATAATAATCATATGTGTTAGACTTTTCAAAGAATTAAATGTCTAAATGTCTTTTTTTTATTATATTATATTAAAGTTTAATATTTTGATAATAATCATATGTGTTGGATTTTTCAAGAATTTTTTTTTATGCTTGTTTTTAATGCATTAAAGTGTTATTATGAGGGATAATAATCATATGTGTTGGGACTGTTCAAGGAATTCATATGTGTTGGATTTCAAAGAATTTTTTTTATGCTTGTTCTTAATGCATTAAAGTGCTATTATGAGAGTAAGACTTGGAGGTTGAGAGAAATTAATAAATGCTAAGTTTTTTTTTTTTTTAAAATCAAAAAATCAGAAAATTTAGATTGGGAGATTGGAGCTCCCACAAGATTTGGGGTTAAAAACCCCATTTTACTTAATATATAGTATAGATATATATATATATATATTCAGACAAATTTTATTGTCTAAGTAATGTTAACACTATAAAGTTTTACTCCATTAATTAGGATAGTAATATATGAATTTATCATTAAATTGAAATTTCACCGTCACCATTACTAACCACTACCTTTGTCACGACAATTATCATTATTTGTAAAAATATGAACGATAAATTTATCAAAATAAAATTTCATTGTATTTACTTAACCTACATAGCAAAATTTTACCATCCAAATTAAACTAAATCATTTTTTTTTTCTTTACAGTCTCCAATGGGTTAAGCACACCTTGAGCTAGGAGGATAATGTTGAATAACTAGTATCACTTGCTGAAATTTGTACGTTTCATACATTTTAAATATGGAGTTGTGCTCATACAAGTAAGTGAGATAGATTCCTTTTCAAATGATTTTAGTAGTATTATTAATAAACATTTTACATATATATGTTGCTGAAGACAACAGTGAAAAGAATCGATTTGCACATTCTGGTTTTGTCATAAAGTACAAAGTCGGCTCCTCATATTGATTCCCCTGACAAAGACAATACGAAGATCAAAAAGCAAAAGCTCCTCTTCCTCAATCAACAATTTACAATGTGTTTAGTTATGAAATTGAAAAAAATAAAATAAAAAAAAAATAAAATCGAGAAAAAGAAGATAAAATGTGAATAAAATATATATATATATATATTTTATCTAGTTTCATATTTTTTTTTTCTTATTTTTTCAAATCTCTTCTTAAATCTTTCAACCAAAATATTAATAAAATCATAATGGTAGAAAACGATACTTCTATCTCAAAGATTTAACAATATCATCACTCATGACTTCCTCTATGAGCACGATCAAGTTCATCTCGCTAGAAAATAAGCGAAATGAAAAGCCGAGTCCTTTGTGTGGTGGTTCCTCCTATCATCCTCTCTCTTGGGCAACCTCAGTACTGTGTAGTACCCTAAGAATTATTCAGGGAATGACCTTGAACATTAAAATATTTTGATTTGAACTTTTCACAAGATGCAATTTTATATGAGGAATTTGTGGGGAATTTATTTTATTTATTTTATTTTATTACTTTTTCAAATATATTTAGATTAAGTATGTGATTACACAATTTAGTAATTGGTATTGACTTGGCTATAAAAGGTCACACTAGTAATTTTGTGCGTTTTCCTCGATCATAGAGAATGCAACACAAAACATAATATTTATGGAGAAAATTCTTTTTGAATTATACGATGGTGATAATCTTGAATTTATGAGCTATAATAATTACAATTTTAGTTTGAAATAAAAAATCACATATTTTGTATAAAAAATTAAATTTCATACATGATTAATTTTTCATTAAGAGTTTGAGAAATTTCAAATACTATGGCTTAGTTTTATATGTTAGCAACTAAACTAATCAAGATGAATATTGACCGCACATATTAAAACCCATTTTAATATGTATTTAATATTTTGATAAAATACAATTAAATGTGCCCTGGCCTATAGGAGTTAGGCTTCATATGGTTTCTTTTTTACTTTCTCTTTTTTCTTTTTCTTTTTTTAAAATTTTTTCGATCTATCTTAATTAGAAGATTCTATTTTTTATTTTTAAATTGATTCAATTTAAACTTTTTGTAATAAAGAAGAAAATAAGTCAAATTTTATATACATACAAAAATTAATGGCTCTGTTTGGTTTTAGTTTTCATAATTCACTTTTTAGAAAAATTTATTTTTTCGTTTTCCATATTTTTTTTGTTTTCACTAAATTTTTAAAATATTTTAAGTAATGTTTTTAATTTTTAAACGCACCTAACATAAATACACTTAAAATGTACAATATTATGAAAAAAAAAATCTTTAAAAAATTCACTAAATACCAAAAATACAAAAAAAAAATGAAAATTCAGTATATTTTTCGTATTTTGTGTATTTATTAATTTTTTAAAATATTTTTTCATAAATATTTTACTATTTTGATACATCCAAGTAAGATTGATCTAAAAAAGTAAAAAAAATAATTACTTAAAATTTTAAAGATATTCACTAAAAATTATAAAAAAAAAACACGAAAAATAAAAAATTCAATTTTCAGAAAACTAAAACTAAACACACTGAATAACTTTTGTCCTTAAATTTTTAAATTTTTTTTAGGACTATATGAAAAGTCAAAAAATTGATATAATTAAAAATAGAAAAAAAATTTGTTCAGCGTATTTTTTAAAAAATAATTATAGATAAATGATAAACTCTATAAATATTAATTATTAAAATTACAAACTTTGTCATATATATGTAATTATTTTGTAAAACAACCACTAAGGGATTCTTTGAGATGATCTACTTTAGATCATCTTTTTATTTTATTTAGGTCATGTGGAAAGTTGAGGATTCTCCATACCGAATGGAAGATGAGGTAGTCCTTCATTTACTTTGCAAAGAGAAACCAATTGGTCACTACTCGCTCCCGACCAGATATGGTCAGGAGGACCCTCTGACGATCAAGTTAGACATATGATCGGCCATAAAATATTTACTTTAGAGTATAGGTTCTCCAGTTTCTTTTATACTTACCATTTGCTTTTCTTTACTTCCCCTTTTATAATGTTATGGTTCTGGCCTTAACTGTTGGATTGTCATCTTTATCTAAGGGTTTTGATTATCGCTAGACTTTGGTCAGGTAAGTGGTTAGATTGCTTTGATCCTTTTCCATTGGATTACCTTACTGTATGCGGCTTAAATTATGTCAAGCCTCTTAGGGACAACCTGCTAATTGTCTCATCCGTCCGATCAGGTTCATGAGACAACCATTTCCTTTATATGGGCTAGTCCTATGCACCTATCTCTAGTGATTATGATCTTCATTGTTCGCTGTGAATTAATCTAACGACCCTCTTCTATTTTGCAGATCTTCTTTTAGATGGCGATTTTGTTCAGGCTTTAGTCAGATAACATTGTCCCCTCTTTCATCGAACCTATCAATGGTTTGGACCTTCCTTGATTTAGGTCTTGGGCTTAACATGTCTGGTCCTTGGGCCAATATTTTCACCCCTCTACAGGCCATATCATCTTTTATTTATGTCGCATTATCTTTCTACCATATTGCACATATTTTCGTAAAAAATATTATTTAAAGCATCCCAAACAATTCCTAAATAGTAAATGGAGAAATCTGCTAACCTAGACTTACCCACCCAGAATTTTTTTAAATGGATGATTGTGTGGTATGGAATTCATACAGGGTCTGTGTTAGAGATTAATTTCTAAATTTGTTGATAAGGATGAATTTGTAGGAGTGTAAAAATAGTCTGTGGTTCGTGGATGGCCCGTGGCCAGCGATAGGCTCGGCCTGATTAAGCTCAGGTCGGAGCCCAGCCCAGTCCAATCCTGGACCTGGGCCTAGGCCATCATTTTGAAACTCGACCCGGCTCGTGGCTCACTCAAATCCCACTCAAAGCTTAGCCGGGCAGAGATCCAATGTCATTTTTTGTGAAAAAAAAATAAAATTTTGGTATAAAAATAAAAAAAATATTTAAGCTCGAGCTCAGGGCCAGACCTATTAGCTCGTTTAAGGCTCAAATACTCCCTATATCCGAGCCTAATTTTTTTGACCCAACTGGACTCAAATTTTTTGGCCCAAGTTCGGACCCGGATGAACCGAGCCGGACCGGGCCAAATTCACGCCCCTTGTTATGATGGATAAGTGCGGTGAGGGTTTGGTGCTATTATTAACCACACGTACCACTGACCTCTCTCTCATCTGAACCCCCTCCCCTCGATCAATTCCGTTTTTCTGTTACTCAAATGAGTCAAACCACTCTCAGCTCCCAACTTCTTCACCACCAACAACAATGGTTGCAGATCCCTCCTCAACCTTCCCTCTCCTCACTTTCCCTTCTCAAAAACCTCTCCTACAGCTACATCCCTCCCAATTCTCTTCTTTTCCGGCGAAAATATCACTCATCCTCAGGTCTCTCTCCCACTCTCTCCATATGCAGACGCAGTTGTGTTTTGTAAATGATTTTTGTTTTAATCTATGCAGAGGGACGTTGTTTAGGGTTTCGGATCCCAATCGATGACTTGGTTTCTCGGCGTGAGTTGTTTACCTTGCTCTGTAATTTGATTTTGGTTGTTAATGGATGTTCTTTGTTTTTTCATTTTGTTTGGCTTAATTATAGTTCGGAACTCAAGATTACTACTAGTCAGTAGATGTGTATCGGACAAGTTCTCGGATTCATTCGAGTCTGATCAGTTTTCGAATCCTGTTCTTCCCTATCCAACTCAGGTTAATATTTTTAACTATACTCCATTTCTATTCCTTTTTTTTGACTTTATGTATATACCTATAATATAATTTTATTTTATACTCTGATTATATTCTTTTTCCAGTGGTAATATTTTATCTTGCTTTTTTTTGGTCGCATGTGGAGTGTCCTAGAAAAGCGAACTGTTCAGCAAATCAGAAAAGATATCTTCTAGGGAAAATAACAATGAAGTGGGAATAGAAAAAAAATAAAATAAAACAAAATAAAAATTTAAAAATTTAAAAATATTAATAATTAAAATTATAAATTTAAAAAATGATTGATCCACTAAATTTGGAGTCGCCTGAATTACCCAAATTACGTCAGCCGGCCGGCCGACCACCTAGATGATTGGCGTCCAAGGTTCTGAAAAGCAGTTATGGTCGCCGTAAAAGTGGCGGTGGCACGGTTGCGGTTACGGGGTGTAAAGGTTATAACGTAACGGTTTGCGGTAACCGAAACTGTGAATTTTTTTATTTTTCGCACAATTTGAAAAAAAATTTACTAATAAGTATATTTTTTTTCCATGATCGTATTTATTGGGTTTTAAAATAAATATTGATCAATTTTTGTAAATTTTTAAGTATGATCCAATATATTTCATATTTTTAGATCACTATAAACTATTTTTTACATTTTATTTTAATAATTAATGACTTTATATTATACAAAAAAATCAATCACTAACTATTATATATAAGATAAACAATAACAAAAGTAAAAGAATAAATATGAGCCTAAATATATATATATATATACATATTTTAACAAAGTCAAATAGAAAATAACCATACTTATTATTATTATTTTCAAACAATATATAGATAGACACACAAATAAAGTGGTTGAGTGATAGCAACTAAATAAAATAGCATAGGTATTACAATTTCAACGAATCAATAACATGTTGTTTTATCTTCTCTTTTCTCTCTCTCTATCTCTTGCTCCTCCATCTTCTCTCTTTATCTTCCCTCTTCTCTCTATCCCTCTTCTCCTATTTTCAACTCTTTTTTTTTTGTGTGTTTTTTCGAAAGAAGCAGTTCGGAACCGTTACGTAACGGTGCATAACAAGCCGTTACGGCTTTTACGGCACCGTTACGACCGCTACGACAGCCGCTACGGCCGACACACTTGTGAATCTCAATCACACTGGAAAAACGGCCGTAACGGGTGGCAATAATCACCACAACTGTTACGTAACGGTTGCAGCCGCTTTTTAAAACCTTGCCGGCGTCACCTTTGTCAATCGCAGTTATCACCTT
Source organism: Camellia granthamiana (assembly GCA_036172215.1). Classification (NCBI taxonomy): domain Eukaryota; kingdom Viridiplantae; phylum Streptophyta; class Magnoliopsida; order Ericales; family Theaceae; genus Camellia; species Camellia granthamiana. Next base: position 49,688,876 of record CM069916.1, on the reverse strand, counting down.
GTCAACCACCATTGTTAGGCTTGTCAACCGACATCCGCCTGGATGACCAGCTGAACGACCTCTCGGATGACCGGTGTTTCAACTGGCATGCACAAATTCAAGTAATTCGGGTGTGCTCAAATTCAGTAGATGTAGCATTACTGTTATAAATTTTTTCATTAATGTAATTAATTTTGTCTGACATCACTATGTAGTAATGGTCCCTATCTTCTACATATATAAAAAATATAGATATTAAAAATTAGGATAATTCTATTTGCACACTATTCAAACTCTCAGTACACATCACAAATAGTGTTCGAATATTAATTTTTGAATTTAGATATAAATTTATGAACATAAAATAGTTGTTCGAATATAAATAATTGAAAGGAATGTATATTTGAATAATTTTTTTTGTTCATAACTTTAAATCCAAATATTTGACATTTGTTCGGAAGTTTATCTAGAAGTTATAAGAAAAGTTATTTGTGGTGTGTATCAAGAGTTTGACATTTATTTGTGGTGTGTATCACTCAAACTTTTATAAATAAATAGTGAAATAAATGTCAAGAGTTTGACATTTATAGTTTTGTCATTTATAGATAGACAAAAGTTTGACATTTATAGATAGACATTTATTTGTGGTGTGTATCAAAGGTTGAGTGATAGCAAGAGTTTGACATTTGTGATGTGTATCAAGAGTTTGTATGGTGTGTAAATTGAATTTCCCTAGAAGTTATAAGAAAAGTTATACATAAATAAGAAAGAAATGTTAGTATTAAAATTACAATAAAATTTGTTATATAGTATTTAGTAATAATATTTAATAAAATCGTAATTGATAATATGAGGAGACCCTTGAAGTGGGAGTTTCTACTCCAAATTTATATATATGTATATATAGAAAGAAAGAAAGAAGATAAAAAGAATAAGATTTATAGTTTGCCTGGTTCTCATTAACCGTTACCGGTTGGTTGAATTGCAGTTTTTTAACTGGTTTTGTCGAAATACACCGGTTTTAGGTAGAGAACGGTTTTGAGGGTGAGTCCAGATTTTAAAACATTTGTCTGGGATGGATCATGGATGGTCAATTGTCTTCAGTGAACTAGAGCTTGGTTATTTATTTTCTGTTGTATCTCATATATACTGAATCCTAATCTCACATTTGCTTTGTGTCAGAAAACTGGTGCCATATGTCACGGACTAGGCGCTTGTCATCCTCTCGAGAAGCCGGCTCCATGAGTGGTACTGTGTACCCTCGTGCATTATGCCCAAGGACCAACCCAGGAGATGCGATAGGAATCTACCCTGCCTGCCTTGCCGCTCACAAACTAATGCGCTTGCAAAGTGCTTGGTGTAGAACTCGCATCCCCAATGAGTCGGTACGTGACATGCTACCACCGCCAGTCCCTGACGCCCTCGTCAGGGGGACATTACCCTGCCTGCCTCCATGCTTGTCCGTTCTCCTACCCATGGGAAACCCGCCCAGTACGGACACCACCCTTGGTGCGGACCCCACAATGAAGGTGCTTGGTGTAAGTCCCACGTACCGTCCCCATCACAGTGCCCCTAGGCTGGCTCTGATACCACTTGTCACGGACTGGGCGCTTGTCATCCTCTCGAGAAGCCGGCTCCACGAGTGGTACTGCGTACCCCCGTGCATTATGCCCAAGGACTAACCCAGGAGATGCGATAGGGATCTACCCTGCCTGCCTTGCCGCTCACAAACTAATGCGCTTGCAAGGTGCTTGGTGTAGAACTCGCATCCCCAATGAGTCGGTACGTGACACATAGCTCCCTTGCCCATTCACTTGGTGTCCACATTGTTAAGATATCCTTATTCCAGACTTTTAGATGCTTCTGCCCCTAGTCAATTTTGGGCCAAAGCTATATGTCATGGCAAATTCATCCAAGTTTCGACTGACCTCTTGTTCTGGTGGGTAGAGCTTCCATTATATGGACGGTTGGTTGGGGTTGTTTCAGAGTTTAAAACCTTGGAGATCCCTTTTAAATCCTAAATTAGCATCTTTCACATGTAGCATAACAAACAAAAGACCAAAAACCAGGAAGATAAGTATGTATAGACTATAGCATCCTCTATGAGAAAATACGTTCATTTATTATAAATAATAACAAAAATAATAACAAGCTCTGCGTAAACAAGTAGGATCTCCCTGTCCACCCCCTTTTTTTCTTTTTCACCCAAATCTTCAGTGCATGCGTGCTTATAAAGCATTGAAAATAAAAATACAAGTACATGCATCTCTTTTTGGATGTGCAGAGTTTCAGTAGCTTGTTTATATTGATCAGTAGGGGAATTTCCGTGTGTTGCAATACATCTGTATTGAAATTTTACTATTGATATTCACTCTGGCCAATTGCAGTTTTTTGTTTTTTGTTCATCGACATTAGGTATTTGAAGGTATAATGGCGTCCAGGTTGATAATATTTGAATATTCATCTTATCTCAGATTCATAAGCAAAAGGAGGCTTCTTTTGTGAAGATTTTGAAAGGAGCGAATTCAATTCTACCTCAAGTAGTTATTGCTAGTACAGTTTTGGCCCTTCTCTATCCACCTTCTTTCACATGGTTTACTAGCAGGTTTTTTTGACATTCTTTGTATAGTTAAGTTAGCTATGAGCAGTCCTTTTTTTATATTTTTATTATTGCATCTGACAGCAACTAATTAGGAAAAATGATATATTTGGCTGAATTAATCATGCATAATTGTTTGAAATTTCACTGAAGTGATTTCTTGCTGAGGAAAGTTTTATACGCAAAGCTTGGAGTTCATTGCTAGGTAGGGTGATGCCTTTAAAAAAGCTACCTGCTTCTCATTGGGATTTGCAAAAGGTCCTTTTGTAAGGTAAAAGAAAATTGTGGAAGAGGCAAGATGGCCTGGGAATATAAGGCTATTTCAGCTCGCTCTGCTTTTATTCCCTCAAAAAACATGGTTTATTTCACTTCATTATTCACGAGTGTTAATTATACAAGGAAACAACAATTTAAACTAGGAATGTAGATCAAAGGTATAATTTAAAAGCCTTTTCTAACAAAACAAATATATAAATTTTTTTGGTTTTGTTACCTCATGCTAGTGAAATTAATTGACCGATGAAATTTGTTTAATTGGAGGGTTCATACTCTTGAATGGGTAGCTAGTTATAAGAAATTGTCACCGCAAGTATGCACTGATTTTGTATCCGAACAGATGGATGCTAACAGCTGCTATGTTCTAGTATCATCGTGGTTGAAAAGCAACATACACAGTAATGCCAAATAACAAGTCTCCATAATGCATCTGAAACTGAAATAAATATATAAAATAAATAAAAATAATACAATAAGACTTTGCATCTTCTACAAGGATCAATCAAAGGTTTTGTGGAAATGGAGCAATTAGTTTTGACTACTATATGAATATCCCAGGTGCAACTAATGATGTACAGTAAATTGAATTTGGCTTGCTCTTGGTATGTGATGCCAAATTGTTAGTTGAACTGGTTCAAGGGAGATTAAATTACAGCTTGTAAGGGTTCTTCAAATTTTATATACCATCACATGAACTTAATACTTTCTCTCACCCATTTTCAGATACTATGCTCCAGCGCTAGGGTTTTTGATGTTTGCAGTTGGGGTTAATTCAACTGAAAAAGACTTTCTTGAAGCATTCAAGAGGCCAGCAGCAATTTTGGCTGGTTATATTGGCCAGTTCGTGGTGAAGCCTCTCCTTGGATATGTTTTTGGCACAGTTTCAATGACAATATTTGGTCTTCCAACTTCTTTAGGTAACAGTCAGTCTGTCTTATCTCACCAAATAAATAAATAAATAAATAAAGTGTCTGCTAACCTTGGCAATACCAGGTGCTGGGATCATGTTGACTTCTTGCGTTAGCGGGGCTCAGCTCTCAAATTATGCTACCTTCCTGACTGACCCATCAATGGCCCCTCTAAGCATTGTGATGACATCATTGTCCACTGCTTACTGCAGTTCTCGTCACCCCAATCTTGTCACTCTTGCTTATTGGAAAAAGGTTACCTGTTGATGTAAAAGGAATGGTGTCCAGTATTCTGCAGATTGTAGTTGCACCCATTGCTTCCGGATTGCTTCTTAATAGGTGAAAAATTGGTTTAAGTAAATCATTTAACATGATCTCCCCATTAGTTCTTCCATGTCTTATACTCTTTTTTCTTTTTTTTTTTGCCTACAGGTTCTTTCCTCAGATTTGTAATGCTATTCGGCCATTTTTGCCTCCACTGTCAGTATTTGTGACTGCTCTCTGCGTTGGAGCACCACTCGCTATTAACATAGATTCTGTTTTGTCCCCGTTTGGAGCATCTGTTCTGTTCCTCGTCATTGCATTTCATTTGTCAGCTTTTATTGCCGGTTATTCCCTTACAGGCCTTGTCTTCCATGATGCACCTGATGCGAAAGCACTGCAAAGAACACTATCCTATGAGACAGGTTTAACGGTTGTGCAGTGTCCTCAGTATAGTATAGGAAGAATATATTGTTGTAACTAATTGATTACTCTATCCGTCCTGCAGGAATGCAGAGCAGTCTTCTTGCCCTTGCACTTGCAAATAGGTTTTTCCAAGATCCACTTGTGGGTGTCCCTCCTGCAATCTCTGTAAGTCAATGACTCGTGAATCAGTAATGTTACCATTGTTGCTCTAGAAAGGAAACTCTTTGAGCAAAATTGTAACTTTTTTTTGTTTGGGAAAAACAGTTGTTTTGGCTGCTATAAGTTATTCCATGTTAAGTGTTTCTACAAACTCTCTGTTGCAGTTGACGTAGTGGTGATGCATTCTCCTCAGTATTCTCTTTTTTATCATTCTTCTTTTTATTTCCTTTTTATTTTTTCTTGGTTCATCACATTTTCCCCTTGACTCTCCTTAATGGAGGTAATTAAATGGGATAATCTGCCAAGGTGTTATAGTGATTGGGTTGATCTCTATGGCTGATTAATCTCAATATTCTTTGAATTTTTGTTGAACATACTACTGGTTAATCTCAATCTTCTTCGAATTTTTGTTGAACATACTATAGATGAACTGATTATCAATATATAGTGTTAGCATTTTATATTTAAAAATTCTCTAATATCATACGCATCTATTTAATAGATATATAATAACAACCATGGGAATTCCCCCAAAGAGACAGTCAAGGGACGTCCTCTGGGCTCATTGCTTCCCAAAGGGGCTAGTCAAGGGATGTTCTTTGGGTTCATTGCCCCTTGTAGATTTCTGATGTGTGACTCGGCACATGGAAATCCAGGTCGGAGTCAGTACATACATATATTGAATTATATAAATAAATGATACTAGGGCTTTAAAAACATATCGATTTTTCATTGAGGTGATGTCGTGAAGATATAATTGTCCTCACATTATCTTTGTAAAGTTGATTGAGTAATGATATTATGGATAATGCTGCAAGAGAAGGATAGCTAAAAGAAACTTGAGTTGATATAAACCCACAGGTAGAGTTGAAGAATGAGAAACATTTGTATAACCCCTATGCTTGGGCTGAGGCTCAATTGAGTGAGTGAGGCATTTAGCAGGTTTGTGTGAAGTGTAATAAGATCAGTCCTTTTGTTTATTCCTTTAGGCATGCCTAGACTTAGAATGTTCAATATGGATGAAGAATAAGAAACTACGATTTAGTTACATATACTATTCTTTTTCAAAAGTTGGATCAGTGCACACTCTATCACTGTATCACATGAACAAGATGGTGCCATATTGTAGCTTTACTGTTGTTTCTGTCTTTAATTTTCAAACCGGCTTTCCAAAATTCTGGTGTAAATGACTTCGCTAACTTTTTGAAGTTCACCACTGTTTCTGATGTATACAGGTTGTAATCATGTCATTAATGGGCTTCTCTCTTGTCATGCTGTGGGCTAAGAAAAAGAACTAACAGTGGTGCTTTTTGCCATTAATTCCTAAGAAATATGTTGTATGTCATCCTCCATCCAAGGATGCATTGGCCTTGCAACAAACTTTCACGGTGCACTCTAAGATTGAAGCCATTAAGGAGATGTTATGAAGTGTCATTGTTAGATATCTGTCCTAATGATTGTCATTTGTTCGATGGTCAGTTATATTCCTGATTGCAGGACTTTTTTATTGACCTGGAAAGGAAGTATTTGAGAACAAGTATCAAAAACAAAACATTGTATTATTGGCTTTTAGATGTGAAAATGCGTTGTTATTCTCATGCTGTTTTGTTGCTGTTGTTGATGAAATGTGGGGTTCAATTGTCTACTCCTTTCGTCTTTCTTCTACTTGAAAAAGGATCAATTGTTCGAGAGCAATGGCAACAACATACATATAGATGTATAGTGATATGATATAAACATTGAAACACCATCATATTTCTTGATGCAACTGTTCACCTACAAACACAAGATGAACAAGTCTATTGAATATATGAATTTCCCCAATCAGGCTAAAAAAGAAGAAATCATATGAAAATAATGAGTGTTTTTAATTTTTGGGTAAATTACACTGATTTTCTTTTTTCATTAATAACTCGTTAGTCATATAGATTGAAAATTGGTATTGTTAATTTTTTATACTAAAATATATATTTTACCTTATTTATCTTTGAAAAAATTATTCAATACTCTTGTAGCAGTGTTCTAAAACTCTAAAACGGAAAAAAATGTTTCCTCATTCATGGCAGAGAATGATTTATTCGAGACTATTAACTAGCACAAACACTTGTGGTAATTCACTGTTAAAAGAGAGTGATTTTCCCACGTTATATTTGTGATGATTTAAAAAAATTGAATGAGCAAGCATGTTTTTTGAGGCATAATTAGAGGCAATGGCCTCTCCCTCTCATGGGTGGTGAGTTTGTCAACCAAGTGGATTGACATTAGCCTCTCTAGTTGCAACAATGTACAATTTGTTTAGAAATTTTGGATAAATCATCATAAGATTACCATATCTTTAGACTTCTGGGTCACATTGGTTGCCAAACATACATCCTGTTTGAACCTTCAATTTTTTAGTAATTTAATGTGATTTTTACACATGTATGTCAACAATAGCACCTCCCTCTAGGCCCTTTATGCTAACTATGATTTTCTTTTTTGACTGCTAAGGTTTTGATGTATCTAATCAAAATGGTTGAATATGAAATTGCCCTAGAGTTGTCCAGAAAGATGTGAATTTGTAGTGTGCTGCTTTTTGAGTTGTAATCATGGGTTTTTGACATATGTTACAAAGAGGATAGGTACAAAGGAAAAAAATGGAGGAAGTCCTTATAACAAATCATGATAAACTAGTTGTCACCAGTATTGTTTCTTTAAACGGGAAAAAAATGGGAGCTCTTCAATGGTTTATTCTCGAGTTTGTTGATTATTCATTTTTGTTTTCTTGTTTACTCTTTACATTATATATTACTCCAAAAAAATTATTCAGTAGTGTCAGTGCATTATTCACCCTCCCCTAGGGTTGAAAATGAGTTAAGTCCAGCCGAGTAGTTTGCACAAGCTTAATTTATTTATATAGTCAATCAATCTCAAATAATTTTTTAATGAGTCGAATACAAGTTGAACTTAAGTAATGTATTTTTTTTTTTTTTTGCACTATATATAAACTCATCATGTGACTACTATTATTAATTTGGGAGCACCACATTATTATATTAAATTGGTACTCAAAAAGATTGAGATTACTGAATAGTTACTCATAAGTCAACCAAAGTTAATAGGTGTGAGGTAAGAATCAAGTTAATGTTTGGTTGCTTACAATTGGAAGTATGAAAAATTAAAGGCTCGTTTGGGAAGTGAGTTAATTTTTTTATTTTTTTAGTCTGCAGATTTGGTTTGGAAAGTGGGTTAGTTTCTTAATTTTTTTGGGGCTATTTTAGCCTGGACTTTGGGTTAGCTTTTTTTAATTTTTTTGACTTTTGTGAGAAAAAAAACAAAATAATTATGCTTTGAATGTAATATTTTGTCTTATTAATTTTTTAGCATATTTTTTTGTGTGTGACTATTTTAGCTTTTTAGCCCCAAAAACCAACATGCCAAATGAAAGAGGTTAAAAGTTACTTTTTAACTTTTAACTTCTTGTGGATCACGTCATCTTTTTATTTTGTTACACGTATTTTAAAAAAAAATTAAAAAAAATCAAAAAGTTAGTTTTTAACTTATTTTCCAAAATAATCCTAAAAATCTCATTTGGGTTTGATTTTTTTTATTTTTATGAGAGAAAAAGTAAAATAATTATGGTTTGAATATAATATTTTATTTTATTAATTTTTTAACTTATTTTATTTTTAGGTAAATTACAAATACAATCCTGAGGTTTGATTAAAATACAAATCACTCCCTGTGGTTCTAAAAATTACATTCCATCCTCTGAGATTTTTAATTTCATAACAAATTGTCCATTTATTAATAAATCATCAAGTCAATAAACAGTTTTTAATGATGTTATAAATATATTTCAATTAATAATTTAAGTAATTTTATTATTGTATAGGAAATCAATTATAAATTTCTTTTTTTAGTTAATTTTGTTAAATAAAAAAATTTAACAAGGGAGTATTTATAAATTTTTAAATTATAAAAAATAATTTATATTTTAAATAAATCCTAAGAGGTGTATTTATAAGTTATCTTTTATCTTTTTATAATTATTTTAATAAAAAAATCCCAATCTAACGTGTCAAACAAGGGCTTATAAAGGTTTTAAAAGAATAATTAATTAGATATAGGATGAAGAATAAAGTAGACCTTTCATTGGCCCATCAAAGTAGTCCTTGGACAAAGTGTAGGGTCAAAGCATTGGGATAAACTCACCCTTGCCATTGCATTTTAGGCTCAAAAGAATTAAGCATTGAATTCAAATAAAATTATTAGTAGGACACAATTTTTGACCTCTGTAACTTTTTAGAGACCTCTCACATGGTTCCTTCCAAGCTATCACCATCATTTAGTTAATTTTGTCTTCCTTCATTCCCCATTCCACATTCAAGGAAAGAAAAAGTTCCTGAACGGCATAATTAATTGGAAGATTTTAGAGAAGAATTTAGAAAGAAAAAAAAAAAAAGAGTATGTGAAATTAATTAAAAATATATATATATATTATTTACATTTTATTTTATTTTATTTTTTTTCGTTTTAAATCTCTCTTCAAACTCTTTAACCAAACATAATGTAAGGATGTTGTCAATATTAAGTGAATTTTTTTAAGTTGATCATTTAATTTGAGATAATAATTTATTGGTGGGCCTGTTTTGGTGTTATTCTTGATAATTTTAACAATTTACGTCATAGGATTTGTTGAATAGAATATTTATATAAAAAATTAAGATGATCGGTAACTACATATTTAAATCATATTTGTATTAAAAAAATAGATGGTCTATTCTTAAAATTATATTTGTTGTTTATTTTTTTGAGAAATGTGATACAAATCTATAGCTATTAATATCCGATTATTTTAATTTTTTGTATAAATATTCTATTTAACAAGTCCTAAAAAATGAACGGGCTGGATCATCCAGGTCAAACTCAAGACGAGCCTACCAAACCCAATTGGCTTCTTAAGTTGTATGGCCAACTTGAGATAATTCAAAGCCAACTTGAGTTCCAAACCCCTATTACGAATTATTTGCTGAACCAAAAATAATTTAAAATGCCCTTTTTCTTATTTTTATTTTTATTTTTGAATCAATAGGAAGGAAAAGCATGGGACTATGTCTTATATGTAAGATTAGGTTATGTTATATTTATTATAGATTGCATAACATACCTATAAGGCTATAAACGTAATTTTAAAGATAATCAAGATAAAACAGCCATATGATCTTAAAGTATACATTCTATGTTTGTTTAATTCCAAAATTTCAATTTTTCCTTTTTCTAATCTGTTTTTATCTTTGGAATTAAACTAACACAGAATGCAACGTGATTTACAAAATTACAATTTTAGATATCAAAGTAACATAAAGTGGTTACATTATATTATATTACCATTCTGTAAATCATTTGGATGTCCCATTTGAAATTGGTTCATTTAGGCTCGATTTGAAAGACACAATTGGTCAATTCAAAATTTGGAGGAGAAAAGTGACATAGAATGGGAGTCCGGATCCTCTGCCATACTTTCCTGCCATACTTTCCTGCCATGCCCCAAAACGACGTCGTTTTGGGGCTTTTTTTTTTTTTTTTTTCTTTTTCTTTCTTCTTCGTCTGTTGCTGTTCACCCTCTTTCTCACTTCATCACTTTCACTTCACAATGAGCCAAAACACACCACAGAACTTTAATCAAAACCAGTCACTGTAACCTTAACCAAAAAAAAAAAAAAAACAAAAACAAAAAAAGAGAAGACTTTTAACAGTTCTGAGAAAATGATTTTGATTAATTGAGAAGACTTTGGGGGACTTGATTAATGGAGTACAGAAACGAGCCTAAGAAAGAGAAGACTTGTCGGAGGCCGATCTCTTCATGGCGATGCCGATCGGAACAGATCTGAGACCATTGGAGCAGATCGGAGGAAGTTCGAACATCCTGAACAACTTCGAAACAACCGTGGAGGAAGAGAGAGAGAGGTTTTGATTTGTATGCACCATGTATATCACATATATATATATACACGATCTCAAATCTAAGGTGATCGATGCACGCGGTGGGGAGGTCGTGTACTGAAGATTTCGTCAATGGAGAAGCCATGGATTGCAGCTTCAACAATGGCGTTTTTTATTTTTAACAGCGAAACTTCTCCATATTTTCCTATTTTTCAATTCCAATCCCAAAATCGCCTTCGAAGAAGCGAGGATTTGTAAAGCAAAACAAAAACCTCAGGAAGGAGAACGGGTAAACACTCCCATATTTCTCATCCTGTAACCCCAATCGATCGCTGGTAGGTTTTCTTCGACATTCTCCATCCAAATCTTGATTGAATCTTGAACTGGGTTCGATTTTTTGGTCACTTTTGTTGTTTTTTTTAGGGGAGTGTGAAAAATTGATCCATGGGGGCATTGTTTAAATTGAAGAGGGTTTGATTAGTTGGTCCTTGTGGTTAGTTTATCTGCATTTGTTGATGTATCTTGATAGTGGTATAGAAAAGGATATAATGGCTCTACCCTTTGAACAAAAACTGTTCTCATTTTGTGTCCAGAGAGTTCTTCTTCTTCTTCCCTAGCAACAGACGAAGAAGAAAGAAAAAGAAAAAAAAAAAGCCCCAAAACGACGTCGTTTTGGGGCATGGCAGGAAAGTATGGCAGGGAATCCGGACTCATAGAATGGGTGCTGCTAATAGCACACACATAAGCTTTTCAAATGTTTAAATTTTTTAAAAAATTTTGGGCATCTTATTTAACACCAAAATTAATTCTCACTCTCTCAAACCCTAACTTTACCTATGCTACGCTACCCACCAACTCCAGTCCTCATTGCCACCTCCAACCCCCCTCACTCTTTGGCACCATCCCTAGATCTTCCATAACCTTTAGTGCCAGATCTTAGACCTTCCTTCTCCTTTCATCCTCCAACTCTCCTTACCTTTCGCCTCTCTCTCACTCTCTGTCTTTCTTTCCCTTGCCACCATTAGTTGTCATGAGCAGAATAGGAGAGACAAAGAATAACAAGCAGTGAGAGAAAGAAATCGCGAAGATGGAAGAAGAACAGGGTCACGAGAGTGGAGCCTATAAGAGTATGGAAGGATGAGGATGGGTTCTGAGAGGCTAAGAAGTGGCTGGAGATAGTGGTCGGAGTAGGGAAATGAATAGGAAATGGTGGTCGAAGTTGGGTATCAGGATCCTCTGGAGTTTGTTTCCTAAAGTAATCCCTGAAGTGGGGTGATCCAATGGCTCAAAACGAAACTAACCAAAACGACGTCGTTTTGGTTAGTAATTTCAAATAATAATAAAAAAAAAAATTTGACATCAAACAACCCACAACCTCTCCAGGAGATTCCACCATCCCTTTCCTCTTCTTCCATGTATTTTCTCTGTAACCAAACAACCCACAAACCAAAACTAGCAAAATCTCACAAACGTTTCAAAGGGTTGAATCTGATGATTACCATTGACATCAATTATTGACTGTGTTGTTGAGCCAAACATTGAAGCAATGGAAGTGAGGTTATCAGAGGGCTGGAAAACATAACTGATGAGAAAATTGGCTCTGTTCTGCAATTGGGTTGTGTTTGGACACTTGCAAAACACTGGGAAAATTACGGTGACACTCGAATTTATGTGATGGAACAAAAAGAAGGACAGAGGCTTCAAAATGTGTATATATATATATATATAGGAACAAGATTCAAAGGAAAAAAATAAAATTAATTTCAAAATTATGTGTAAACTATCAATTGATCTTCCAATTTTGATGAGTTTTTTCAATTGATCTTCTCTCTTCGATCTAGATTTGTTGAGGATTTGAGATTTTTTTTTTTTTCGTTATAGATTTTGAGTTCGATTTGGTAATGGAACAATCCGGCGATGGATGGAGGCGGAGGGATGGGGGAAAAGATGGTTGGCCGGAGGAGGGTTGGGGATCAACTGGCTACCGTCAGCAAGGGTGGGGGACCAGGTGGTCGCCGCCGCCACCGCCATCAACACCGACGAAGCTGTTCTTCAAGTTCTTTCTCAGCCCCTTCTCCCTTTCTTTCTCTCTCTCTCTCTCTCTCTCTCTCTCTCCTCCTCTTGCGTTCAAACTGTAAAACAAAGAATTTTTTTTTTTTGGGATTGATCTCAGCCATTAGCTTCATTAGTGGGACAGGTGTCGGGCCGTGAAGGATCACTCTAGAGGATTACTTCACCAAATCACTCTAGAGGATCCCAATGCCGAAGTTGGGAGTGGCAATTGAAGCTAATGATACTTGGTGGTAGCTAGCTAGGGTAGGGATAGGAATAAGAGCATCTCTAATAGTTATGTCATTGGTCATGCCAAAGCCAAAAAATGGCTTGGCTTTCCAAAAGTTGTGCTCCAATGGTGTGCCATTGGTTTAGCCAAAAAATGGCAAAGTCATCTTGCTGCAAGGAGCATCATATGGCTAAAAAAAAAAAAAAACCTAGATTGTGCTAAAATGGAAACTCTCTATTGGAGTGGTATAACAAAAAATTGGCTTTTGTGCACTGTAGCAAACCAAAAAATGGCTTTGGCAAAATCATTTTGACTTGAACCATTGGAGATGTTCTAAGATTAGAGTTTAAGAGGTTAGGGATAAGAGCAAAATTAAAATTTTGTGATAAAATAAAATTGTAATATATATATATATATATTTGAATAAGTAAGAGTATGATAATAGGAGAATTCTATTATATGATGGGATTCATACTAAAACAAATCAAAGCAAACTAATGCAACACAGTAACAAGAGTGAAGAAGAGGTGTAAACAATTTATACTTGTAAGCAGTTATTGTAACAGTTAGTTAGTTAATGAGTCTGTTAGACAGATAGATATAGTTTAGATATATAGCACTTGTGTGTATGTAAGAGGAATGAACGTATGTTCAGAAATATCAATGAAGATAATATTCAGTTTCTTTCCTTCTTTATGGTATCAGAGCTAGTTGCTCATAGAATCCGTGGAGTTATCTTTATCTTTACCTTCAAATCTTACACTTCTTATCTCTAAAACTTGAACTCATTTGTTACAGTCAAGTTAGATACTACAAATTACATTGTATGGAAAAATCAATTTCAAAATATTCTTAGAGCCACAAATCTTCTGAGCTATGTTGATGGATCTATTGTTTCTCCATCTACAACTATTCTTGATTCATCTGGAAAAACTGTGGCTAATCCAAAATTCTTGCAATGGAAATTGATTAACTCACATCTTTTGAGTTGCATTATTGCAACTTTGACACCTACAGTGTTCACATCTGTTGTTCAATGTGTAACTTGCAATGAAGTTTGGTCTCTTCTTTCTAGAAGATTTACTTCTCTCTCTAGGTCTCATATTCACCAATTGAAGAATAAAGTTACCAGTCTCTCGAAGAAATCTTCATCGATGGAGGAATATTTACTTCAGATCAAAACCATTTTTGATCAATTATCTTTCTCTAATCTCTAATTGATGAAGAAGATTTGGTTCTTATCACCTTGAATGGAGTTCTTGCAGAATTTAATACACTTAAGATCACAATTCGTGCAAGAATTGAACCTATCTCCATGGAAGAACTCTCTTCTTTACTCTGTTCTGAGGCTCTATACGTTGATCCCGATACTAAGTCTTCAACTTCTGATCAAACTATTGCTTACTCCATCACAAGAGATCACAACAATCGGTCTAGGTTTCAAAACTAGTCATCTTCTAACTATCGAGGGAATCAAAATCAATTTCGTAGAGGAAATAATTCTTCAAGAGGAGGTCGATTTCACGACAATCACTGATTTTCTAATTCAGGCAGACAATCTTTGTCTTCTTCTTACTCTGGTTTTGGTGGTTCTGGTTTCACTCTCTATTGTCAAATCTGTGGCAAGCCTAATCATGGATGGATACTTCTTACAATTCTCCACCAAATTCCAACTCTCAGCCCAATTCTTCATCCCATACTATGTATATGGCTTCTCAGTCTGTTTCTCCTCCTGCAAATTGGTATGTTGACTCTATTGCTACTACTCATGTTACCAATGATCTCTCTAATTTTCAGCAGTATCATCTATATCATGGATCTGATCATGTAACCGTGGGTAATGGTTCTACTGTTCATATTATGCAAACAGGCCAATGTATTCTTCATACTCCTTCTTTTTCTTTCAAACTTCGTAATATGCTTCATGCTTCATCTGTCTCTTCTAATCTTTTATCAGCTCATCAATTGGTTTCTGATAACAATTACTCTATCACATTTGATAATACTTCTTTTGTCATTCAGGACAAACATTCCACGATTCCTCTGTATAAAGGTTTTTACAGTAAAGGTCTTTATTAGTTACCTACTTGCTTGTCTAGATCTTTATTTTTTCCTACTTCTTCATCATCATCTGCATCTGCATCTGCTCATATTGTTGATATGCTGCACCTGTTCCTACTACTACTTGGCATTAACGGCTAGGCCATCCCTCCTCATAGAAGCTTGATTTTGTTTTGAATAAATTTCATTCACTTGTTCATAAATCTTGTACTAAACATGTTTGTACTCAGTGTGCTGTAGCTAAGTGTCACAGACTTCCATTTACTTTGTCCAATTTCACTATTAATGCACCTTTAGCCCTCATCCACAGTGATGTTTAGGGTCCATTTTCCTCATCTAGTTCTGGTTTCAAATATTATTTGTTGTTTGTAGATGATTACAGTAAATTCTCATGGGTGTATCCTCTTTCTTTTAAAAGTGAAGTGTTCTTCAAATTCAAAGAATTTAAAATTTTTGTTAAAACACAATTTTCTACTTCACTTAAAGTGTTTCACACAAATGGTGGGGATGAATATACAGGGCATCAGTTTGAACAATATCTCAAGTCTCATGGTATTTTGCATCAAATGTCTTGTCCTTATACTCCTTCCTAAAATGTCGTGGCTGAAAGGAAACACTACCATCTCCTCATTACCACTATTACTTTACGTCACCAGTCTGGTCTTCCTCTTTTCTTTTGGTTTGACTGTCTTGCTACCTCTATGTTTCTCATTAATAGATTGCCCTTTTCCAAGCTTCATAACATTACCCCTTTTGAAATGTTTTATCATAAAATCCTTGATTTTCCTTCTTTTAAGTGTTTTAGGTATAGGTGTTTCCCTTGGCTTCGACCTTATACTGTTCAACCTCGATCCATTCCTTGCATTTTCATTGGTTATCATCTCCTATTAAAGGATATAGATGTCTAGATCCTCTCTCAGGTCGAGTGTACTTATCTCGACATGTTATTTTTGATGAATCCATGCTTCTTTTGGTTGATCATCCTATCACTTATATTCTTTCTCCTACTCTTTCTCAACTTCAAACCTTTTTCTAGACACCCACTGGTTCAGCTCACTCTTCTGTTTCTTCTCCTCTTACTCTCTCATCTCCTATACCTAATTTCTCTCCTATCTCTCCAGTTTTACCATCTATATATGCTTCTCCCTCTTTGCCCTCTTTCGCAGCCCCTATTCCTATTGCTTCTTTTGCTGTTGATCTTACTTCCTATCCTCTTCAGCCAACTCTCCCTAATTCTTTTTCTCTTCCAGTTAACAATCATCCCATGCTTACAAGGTCTAAAGCCTCAGTCTGTCATCAATCCCTCTTGGCTTCTACTGCTCATGATCATGCTCTTATTGAGCCTCATTCCTTCTCAGATGCTATTAAGACTCCTGTTTGGGCTGCGGCCATGAATGAAGAATATCAAGCTCTCCAACGACAACAGACTTGGCAATTGGTGCCTCTTCCTCCTGGTAAGCAATAGATTGGCTGCAATTGGGTCTTTCGAATCAAGAAGAACTCTAATGGGTCCATAGCTCGGCATAAGGCTCGACTTGTGGCTAAGGGATTTCTTCAAACTGAGGGTATTGATTACCATGAAACTTTTAGTCCTGTGGCAAAGTAGCCTACTATTCGGGTGTTTCTTAGTTTGGCTCTTCATTTTGCTTGGTCCATATGCCAACTGGATATCTCCAATGCTTCTCTTCATAGTATCTTGGAAGAGGAGGTGTTCATGACTCAACCTCTTGGTTTTGAGGATTCCACTAATCCTTCTCATGTCTGTTTACTTAAAAAGGCCCTTTATGGCCTTAAGCAAGCCCCTCGCGCCTGGTATTCCATTTTTTCTTCTTTCGTGCTCTCTTGTGGCTTCATCAATAGCAAATGTGATTCTTCTCTTTATATTCTCCATTCTGGTTCCTCTATCAGCATTCTCTTGGTTTATGTTGATGATATTCTTATCACTGGCAATGATTCTTCTCAAATTTCCACTCTTATCACGCATATGCATTCAACTTTCTCTATGAAAGAACTAGGCTCTCTTTTTTACTTTCTTGGTATTGCTGTTCATCACACTGCTTCTGGTCTTTTTCTGTCTCAATACAAATATGCCTCTGATATTTTGGTCAAAGCTGGTATGCTTAACTGTAAAAGCCTATAATTCTCCTATGGCCACCAAGTCTAGTTCTTCCTCTGAGACCTCTGTTGCTTTTTCCCAGCCCTCTGTCTATCGCAGTATCGTGAGTGCCTTGCAATACCTTACTCTTACTAGGCCTGACCTCTCTTATGCTATTAACTGTGTTTGCCAATTCATGCATGCTCCCACAGTGGCTCATTTCAAAGTTGTCAAGCGGTTGCTCAGATATCTTCAGGGTATGTTATCTTATGGTTTGGTTTTTTACTCCAGGTCCATTGACTTTTCATGCCTATTCAGACTCTAATTAGGTTGGTAGTGTCCTTGATAGGAAGTTCACTACTGGTTATTATGTCTTTTTTGGTCCTAACTTGATCTCTTGGGTTGCTAAAAAGTAGTATACCGTCTCTCGGTCCTCCACTGAGGCAGAGTACCGAGCCCTTGCTCAGACTGTGTCTGAATTGACCTGGCTTCATATGTATCTCTGTGAACTTCATGTTCTCTCTGTCTCTCCTCCTCTGTTATGATGTGACAATTTATCTGCAATTTCTCTTGCCTTTAACCCTGTGTTCCATGCTCGCTCTAAGCATATCGCTGTTGACTATCATTTTATCTGAGATCAGGTTATGTCAGGTTGTGGTCAAGCATGTGTCTTCCTTTGATCAAGTTGCTGACATCCTCACCAAGCCTTTGTTGCTCGCCTTTCTTTCCTTCAAGAGAAGCTCATGGTTCGTCCCTTACCCATTTGCTTGAGGGGGGCCTGATGATATTCATACTAAAATAGGTCAAAGCAAACTAATGCAACACAGTAACAAGGGTGAAGAAGAGGTGTAGACAATTTATACTTGTAAGCAGTTATTGTAACAGCTAGTTAGTTAATGAGTTTGTTAGACATATAGATATAGTTTAGAGATATAGCACTTGTGTGTATATAAGAGGAATGAACGTATGTTATGAAATATCAATGAAGATAATATTCAGTTTCTTTTGTTCTTTATTATACACACCCTATACTATATGCATCGTTAGTTACGTCATTTTTTTATTTCTTTATGACTAATTTTCTTCTTTGGATACAACATTATTTTGAGATGCTTTATTATGATTTTTTATGTTTGGTTATTATTATTATTTTTTTTTTTTTTAAGTTATGATTCAAAAAATATAAAATTATATCATTTTCTTCTATAGTTATAATGTGCATATGGTATATACACCCCTCAAAGGGTGTGTACCATATTATTTCCCATAATAATATAGAAATTGGGTAATATTTCATCCCTAGTGATGTGGAATTAGAGACACTAAAGATGAGAGAGAAAAGAGTGTGAAACTGCCACAATGGAGTTGGTCACCTCATTAGAGATGGAATTAAAAAGACAATTAAGGGAGGTAACACCACTCATAATAATATAGAAAATATCTTTAATCAAAAGCTTTGGGGACTTTTCCAGGAACTAGTTTCTTTACAATTTTTCTCCCCCACGTGTGAAGAATCCCCCCCGGAGTCCCAACTGATGGCTCGAGGCTTTAGAAAAAAAATACAGGCTAAAGCTATTGCTGTGTGTGTGTGTGTCCGTGTGGGGTGTGTGGAGGAATTGAATGACATTTTCCATTCAAAAGTGTGTTTGTTTTGTTTGTAGGGTTCCAATGAAACATCCTTTATGAGGAAATGAAATGCCTCGACTCTCTCTGTCTCTCATCTTTTATTATCTTCCCATAATGGTCCTGAAAAAAAAATAAAAAAAATAAAAAAATAAAAACTAGTAAATTTTCAAATAATGCTAGAGCTTGATCATCTCCACAATTCTGAGTCCCTTCTACAACTATATATTGCATTTGAGTCTGGTCTTGCCATTTTCTCTCTAATTTGTAGCTATAACCATTTGATTTTGAATTTTGACGATGTGTTACAACTCTATAAATTTAATGAAATAGAGATCTTCGTTCCATCTATGAAAGTGAGAGAATCAAAATCCAAAAAACAAAAAACAAAAATCATCAACACAGGTAGTGTCTTGTTTATGATAAACTTGTCAATACAACAGTAATAGCATTAAATAGTCTCACAAACTGCCAAAATCATAAAAATAGAACACATAGTTAGTTACAAGATGGAATGAAATTGAAGGGGCAATCGTTATTAATTTTCTTATGAAATTTCATCGGATAAGAGACTAACAAGTAAGTAACAACATAAAATAAAATACTATTAAACAAACCTACTCCTTAAACCCAATTAGATATAAAATAGCTGAGAGAGAGAGAGAAAATTACAACAAAGAAACCAAAGCGAGAACAACAAACAGTTCTTCATTTGATGCTATTATTGTTCTGAGAAAGCAGAAAAAGGGTAGTGGAGAGACGATCGAAAGCCAAGAATTTCTTCTGAAACTCAGACATCAAAGCAAGGTTCTCTTGGTGTAGGAGGCTAGCTTTCTTCCTCAACTTCTCATTCTCTTCCAATATACTCATGTTCTTCACATACAGCTTCAAATTCTTCATCTCCATATCCTTCCCAACCTTCTCTTCACATTTTCTCTTCCTCCTGCTAATAAATAAATTCATTCATTAAGATCACTTAATAAAAGGATCAAACTAAAACAATGAAATAGTACCCAAAAAGAAACCAATATGAATTACCTATTAAGTTTGTGAACTTGAACTTTAGATCGCTTTGATCGTTGTTTTTGCGGGCAAGAAGACTGGGTAGGAGGTGGATTAATCCATTCTGTGGAACTGATACACATGTTTTTTTTTTTTTTTTGAAGCAAGCTAGCTAGCTATTATTAAATGAAAATTCTTCTATATCAAGAATTAGAGGAAGAAGAAAAAGAAGAGGAAGAGCTTTGGAATGAAAGAGTTGAATTTGAGACAATAGAGTGCCTTGGGTGATTAATATATTTATAGTTGGATGGTGTTTCTATGGGTATGGGTCTGCACCCATGTGGTGCCCTGGCTGTCATGTAAATTTCTCATTGAGAGAGAGAGAGAGAGAGAGGTTTCAATTCAAGATTGGTAATGATGGTTGGAGGGCTCATGATTACATTGGGCAGCAACCCCATCTGCATACATGAAGAAAAGCCTAACAAGAAGGAAAGGCTCTCTGTCCTCATTTTTCTACCTTCTCCCTCCCTCCCTCCCTCCTCACATTGCCTTTGTTTGGCAGTCTAGGGATCTCATTTTCTAAGGGGGAAACTAGTAAAATTACTTATCTACCCTCCCTAATCACCAATAGAAAAGCTTGTCATATTACTCTTTGTCATAGAAATTGAGGGTATTTTCGTCCGTTTGAAAATGTTACCACCAAGAACTTTCCTCCCAGCGCGTGAAAAAAAAGTCTCTCCTATTTTTTGTCAAGGTGTGCATGCAACCTTTTAAGATTATTATGGTAAGAAAATAAGAAAAAAGGTGAAGAAAAGTTAAATACACCTTAAGTTAGTAACAACCTGGGAAAATACACCTTATTGATTTCTCAAGTTTTGCTTTTCAGATTCTCAGCAACCACACACTACCATACCATGTAACTGGTGTATAAATTAATGTTTTAATAGTTGACAATCAGCCATTTTTGGGGTTGGATCTTATTGAGAAGCATGACAAAATAAATAAATAAATTACCCATTTATGTGGAAATTACAATTAAGAACCAATTCATAGAATTGTAAATGGTTGAGTAGCACAAACAAATAATCTTAGATGTTTTGTTTATTTTGTAACAACAATGATGTTATAATAACTATATTTTTTGTACCTCTTTAATTTATCATATGAATTAATCATTGTGCAATTTGATATTTAGGCCTTGTTTGGCATAATTTTTTTTTAACTAAATTAGTCAATAAGATAAAATATCACATTCAAACTATAATTATTTCACTTTTGCTCTCACAACCATTAAATTAACTACAAAAAAAAAAAAAAAAAAAAGTCAAAATATATCACAAACACAACTTTTTTAGTTAGGCTAAAATAATTTAAAAAATTAAAAAATTAGGCTAAATCAGCTCATCCCAAACTAGGGCATAGTCTCAGCACTAACAATATAAAACCAGTAATTTTCATTCAATTGTTTCATTTTTAATGTCGAATTTTAGTTACAACTATTTGGTGTCAATTGTAATCTTATGTCCCTTCTCTTCATGCGATTAAGTGCCCTGTTTTGGATTTTATCTTTGGTTATGTGGTGTTGGACCATCGCATCTACTTCAGTTCTAAATTATTTATGATTAATTTTGAGACAGTGAATCTCAACAATATGAGATCGTGATTTTACTTTTTCTTATGTGACTAATAATGAATGACTAAAAACAAGACAGTGATCCTGACTCCTAAACAAAATTTTTTCTTTGAAGAAAGAAATGATGTTAGCTATTTAAGGCACTTTTTTTATTTTTTAATGATTTTAGCTATTTAAGGTACTCTGTCCAATCTTCCGTTTAGCAAACTTCACATGCTTCCTATATAGCTAGTCAGATGGTGTGATATATACTAGCTTTGCTGGATCCATCCTTGGAACTTTCTAAATCTTGTTACCTTCTTGGGCCAACCAGTACACAGCTCTCTCTATCTCTATCTCTATCTCTCTCTTCTACATATATGTAAATAAGTATGTACATTTGCATGTACCTGTCTGTTTGCGTTTGTAAAATTCAGGCAGAACATGTGAATGCTGATTATCCATGATGTTTCTCAAAAATCCATTTAAATTTTTTTTTTTTTTTTTGGGTATTCCTACTGTGGGGATATATGTTTTGGGTACCAACACGTGGTAAGGTGACGCCGACGTGTCAGCCGAGATGCCACGTGTCCTGGTCGTTATGCCGAGGTCATCCCGGTTAGGCCGAGGTTATCTCCAAAGATATCGGAATCCGAGATAAGTGGATAAGGGACAAGAGTACTAGAATGAAGAGGGAACTCAACCTGGATATGGGACAAGAGTCTTAGATTGGGAGAAGACTTCAGTTTGGGTAAAGATAAAACTCTTAGAGAGTTTATCCTAATCCCACTGGGAGTCCCAGATTAGCAGTAATCCTGAGTCCATTGGAGTTAGGCTCCCATTGGGACTAGGATTGAGTTGGCTATAAATAAGAAGCACCCCCATGGGTCTAAGGTATACTTTTTGATACTCAAACTTGTGAGTTGAATAATTGATTTATCTTTGAGAGATATTGAGTACTGACTTGATCGTCGGAGTACCCCCGGGTGGCGAACCACCGCGGGATTCTTCTCTTTCTGTTGCAGGTTATCTAGAAGCCATCTATTCTGCCGGTACTCACCAACTGATCACTAAGCGGGCAGTGTAGTCGGAAATTAACCCACACACCTACAATGGAGAAAATGATTTTAAATTTTACAAACCGTAGATAGGAAAACATACGTGTGTGGGTATGTGCTCAAGAGTTCCATATCTGTGGTGGAAAGTCACTATTGGACAGATGATATGCAACCAACTCAGACCCCATCCTAATAAAGGCAATGAATAGGAGCTTTCAATGTAGTTAAGTTGATGGTAACCATTACACCTTGTTCTTGACCATAATTTTCTTTCCATTAGGAAAGAAGTGACATTATAATTTTTTTCTCCATTGGTCATTGACACTATTAAGGCCCCGTCTAGGAATAGGCTATTTTAGTTATTTTTAATTTTTTAGCTAAAATATGCTATAAAAAAAATTAATATTTTAGAATGATTTTTTGATTTTTTACGAAAAGATGTACAAAAAGTAGAAAAAAAAAATAGAATCTTTGACTTTTTGATATAAATTATAGACTTTTTGATTTTTTAAATAATTTTTTAGCTTTTAAGCTAAAAAATGCACATGACAAACAAGGCCTAAGCCATTATTAAGCAACATTCAAATCACGATCTGAGTAATTATTCGATAGTAGCCTCGTATAGTGCCGCAAATTAATAAAAGTAAGAAATTTTAATAATAAGATAATACTGACTCACCTCTTTATTAAGTAGTAAAGAAATAAGAGATGATTCACCTAGTGTGTTTTATAATTTCTTATTTATCGAGAATATCATGCAAGTAATATCATATAATACTTCAAAATCACTTAATAATTTTTGAAAAAGTTAATTATCCAAAAAAAAAAAAGTGTAATACAAATTCAACTCTAACATAAAGGACCACACACTTTCTTCTAAGTAACTTTTTGACAAAATTGTCAACCATTTAGGGATGCAAGAAAAATTTTAAAAATTGATTAAATCGGTTGAACCGAACTAAACCGATTATATTTGGTCGATTTTTTTTAATATGATTTAGTTTGTGCAGTTTTTAAAATTAATTTTTTTCAATTTTTGATTTGGTACCGGTTTACACACCTTGTGCACTGAATTAAACCAAAATCGGCTGAAAGTTTGCAATATTAAACATAATATATATTAAATATGTAATGAAGTTGATTGAGTACAAAGTTCAATTAATTCACTTTGTTTATTTTTCTTAAATATTCCAGGTTTAACAATAGACATCGACAATGTGATAAATTATTAGTTTGCCACTCTTATGTGCTTAAGTCAAGTTTTGCTACTAATGTGATTATATAGTTGTAGCATATGTTTATATTGTTTTCAATTTTGTGAATGGTTAGATTAAATATTGAAGTAATATACAAATAGCTAATTCAATATTTTTATTTAAATTATTTACTATATTATAAATTTAAAAAGTAACTCAAATTTAAAAGGTCCTAAATTGAATTGGTGCAATTTTGTACGGTTTAGTGAAAAATTTAGTATGTATCAATTCTCAATATAATAGAACCGACATTATCAATCAGTGTAAAATTTTATCTAAACACCAACCATCCCGAACCGATTACATCCCTACTACCATTGCTGAATAATTTTCCATACCGATCAATAATGTTCTATTTGAGATGTCTGATGAGTTAAATGCTATCTCTATTATGCAAACTATTAAGATTGCTTTTTAGTACTAATTGAAGACATGAATTCAATGATGTCAGACACACTATTAATGCTTCAAAATTCAATCCTCGTATATTTATTGATCATTAAACCTTACAATCCACCTTATTTGGACCACACAAGGTTCAACTTCTCTAAAATTCATGTCTTTCTATTATAATATATTTTCAATTATACGAATACATTTCAAATTCTCATCATATCATGCAATTGAAGTCTTGGAATACAATGCAGTGTTACTTGTGGAATTCTTGATAAATGAGAAATTGTAACACGTACTAAGTGAGTTATTCCATCTCTCAACTACCTATCAAAGGTGAGTCATAAATGTTTCACTTGTAAATTTTTTCGGTACATCATTAATTTTATTTATTACATAAATAATGTCATATAATACTCCAAGAGAACATATAAAATTTTAAGTACAAACAATTCTTGACCTATTTTGAGAACTAAATATATAAAGAAATTTGCATGGATGGATAACATAAGAAAAGGATTAATTAGATTTACAAATGACTTAGACATGTCCCTATATTTTCATCCTTTTGGGGCTCATTTGTGGACCATTAGGGTGGGAAGGTGGCATTTCAATCCACTATTCCCTCTCACTATCCTCCAACTTTATATTCATACCTCATTATACTTAGTTTGAACACAAAGATCTAAGAGTCAAATCCAATGTTGAGAGGGCCTGTAAACTAGTATGTCTCACATAGTCTCTCTGCATTTGATGGCACATTTTGATGATGATCACCAGCTATGAATGAAGGAATATTTTTGTACCTAGCAAATTGAAACAATAACAAAATTTGTATTATTGTGGGCACATTCCTTGCCATCATTACTAACTCAGCTGAGTAGGAACCAATCCACAACCATCCACCAATCCAAACAGCTTACCTATGCCACCTTTGTTTTTATTTTTATTTTTTTCAAACAAATGGAAAATAAATAGATTTCTCTTTATAGATTTTGAATTTGTGAAATAATTTATGGAGGATAAAAAAGAAATTGTGCAAACAAATTAGGCTGTGTTTGAAAGAGTTTTGGAATCATAGTTCTACCTCTACATTCTAGTATGATGTTTGGTTTGAGTTTTGAAAAATTAATTTCACCCCTCCCTTTGAAAACTCATTCCAGGCAGGCTTTTAAATTTTGAAATTTGGTCTACCGGTCGTCCCCCGGACGTCTGGCTGGTCGTTCGGTTCGATTGACTGGTTGGTTGACTTGAACAGTGCGAATTTATTTATTTATTTATTTATTTTTGCAATTGGCACTTGTTTATATATATATATATATATATTTTTAATAAAACAATAATTTTTAAAATTTTTAAAATTTTTTATGAGCTTTTAATATATTTTTGAGTTGTGTGTTTAGTTATGAATTGTAAGTTTTTGTATCAGATATCATATATCACATCAAAAATTTCTCACTCAATTCAAAACTCTTTCACCACACAACTTTTCTACACTCAAGTCATAATTCCAAAACTCACAAACTCAAAATACAATTTCTATTCTCAAATCATATTTAAACAACTCTACCAAACGCTACCTTAGTTTTTATTTCATTCACTTTAGCATTTATTTATAAAAGAAAAGTCTCTTTTTTTTCTTTTTTTTTTAATTTTAAAGTTCATATAGAAATATGTCTAAGAAGTAGCAAATCACACATATGCTACTCACAATTGCTACCTCTCTTTGGAGATGGTCTTACACATGATATACCTCCAAAAAATGTTAGTGCGGACAATATAACACAGTCACATGATAACTTCAATGAATAAATTACACAAATAGTCCCTAAATTATACTATTTATTTTATTTTGATTCCAATTTATTTTATTTACCAGTAATTGGAGATTTACATTTGTGAATGCACTAGAAAAGAGTTCAAACAGTCCAACAACTGGAGGGTTCAATTGATACCTTTGAAATGAAAATTGAAAATGTTGTGGAATTGAAAATTTTGAAAAAGACTAAGGATTATTTGGAATGATCTAAATATATATATTTTTGACTTTTTACGAAAAAATGTGTAAAAAAAGAAGAGGTGATGTAATCCAAATAATTACACTTATTTAAACAAATGCACTTATTTTAGGGGATGCAAAACAAACTCTAAAGAAACCCTCCTAGAAGCACAGTCATTAGAATGACATATAGGGGTTGAATGTGCAAATAGTATACCTAAAATACTAGACAAAGACATATTATTATGTAGACATGCAATAAACAAGTGCTCCTTCATAATAAAAAAAAAAGATCACTAATTACGAGATGAATATAGTTAACCTGATCAATTTTTGCTAGTTAAATGGGAGATGAAGTCGACATTATCCATCATTTTTTATGTGATCTTAGCTAAGAGCACCAATGATGTTTTAAGCCGGAGATAATATGAGGTTAGTCTTATCCATCTATTTTTGTACATCACTGATTAAGAACATCACATGGTGTACCGAATGATTTTCCAAATAGTTTTTTATGAGCACAAAATTTGATCACAAAATCTAAAAAGATTGTATCCAATTTTATGATCGAATTTCGTACATTTGAATTATTCTTTTCCAAATATTTGGCACTGAAGCTTACACCTAGGTCCCTTCATATTTATATAGTGTGGTGCATGCACATGTAAGCTATAATAATAAGAATAATAATAATGCCATATTTTGAATGGGAAGGGATGATCCATTTGAAGAGAGGACCACAACCACTCACTGAAAAAACTTCACTTATTTCTTCTTTTACTACAACTACTACTAGCTAGCTACTACAAATATGAGGCACAAGATGTAATAGTCAACAAGGAAATCAAACTCTATTCCTTTGTCTACATACGCCACCTTCAAAGTGTGGGTGTACTCATGGATAATGGCAAGCTCTTCTGTCTTCTTCTTTCAATTTTTATTTTTTATTTTTAGTTTTTAGTTTTTAGCTTTTGTATGATGAGAAATTTCTCTAAAACAGAATCATTTGGATGAACCTTAAATACTAATGATTCTTCACAAATTAAAGTATCAAAAATAAGTGAAGATGATAATATGGTGAGTTGAAACACAAGTCTTTCAAATTTTTGATCGGTGATAAACAATCTTAAATTTAAAGATAAATTATACATGTGGTTCTTATAATCACTTGTGTCAATTATTAGTCCCTATAGTTCTAATTGTATCAATTTTGTCCCTTAATTTTTTCTCATTGTGTCAAATTAGTCCAATTAATAATATCTATTAAGAAATTAGATAAAAATTAATGACAAAATGATTTATTCAAAGAGAATAAATCAATTTTAAATTGAATGCCAATCTTTCGTTCACTTTGACAAGAGTGAGTGAACAATTTTACGCATTCGTTTTGGTCTAATTTCTAAAATAGAGTTGTCAAATTGACTAAATTGATACAACGTAAAAAAATAAATAAATAAATAAATAAGGATAAAATTGATTCAGTTACATTATAAGGATTAAATTTATACAAAAGAAAAATTATAAGAATACTCTGTTTGGTCTGAAGTTTTCAAAAATAGTTTGTTAAATTTTCAATTCATATTTTTTTAAGTGAAATTTTTTTAATATTTGAATCAATATTTTTTACATCTAAAATTCACTTAATTTAGATATACTTAAAAAGTAAAATATTTGTGAAAAAATTTAAAATAGTTCAATATATATACAAAACAAAATATAAAAATTTTGTATTAATTTCTTTTGTATTTTTGAGTATTTAGTTAATTTTTTTATAAAAATTAAAATTTTGTACTTGTTAAATGTATCTCAATTAAGTAGTAGATCTAAAGAGTATATAAAAAATTAATTAAAAAAATTAAAAAAAAAATTAACAATTCAAAAAAATTATTTTAAAAATTTTAAACTAAACATAGTATTATTTTTGTTAAACTTAATTTGTACAAGTATATAAGTTAGGTCATCACATGCACCAATCATGGATATATAGACCATGCAAAATCCATAGGCTATGTTTGGGATACTACTTTGGGCTAAAACAGTCATATATGACAAAATTGATTATTTTAACAAAAAAAGACAAAATATCACATCCAACCCATAATCATTTCATTTTTTCTTTCACAAAAATCAAACAAGTCAAATAGCCTATGCCAAACGAGGCTTTTTAACTCTAGACTAAAATAGTCAAAAAATTAAAAAATTAACCCACATTCCAAACGAAAGCTAAGTACAAAGTAATGTGTCCAAAGACTCCTTGAAGGTCCACATCATTCTTCTCATCATCTACGTATCCAATTGTGCATTCAACTTTGGTGCACTGTGTTGTAATCGATTGCCCCTCCCTCAACTACTTCTTCTTCTTCTTCTTCCTTATCATCATCATCATTAATCACTACACCCCATAAAATCATAATCACAATGCCAATTTTGATAGTGGAAATTGGATAATGCTACTTTCAACTTGTGTGTATACTAATAGTACTATGGTGCACGGTAGTAAATTTGTTGCATACCCCTCCATGTAATTAATTATAAAGGAGTACTAGTTTTGGTATACCCACCCCCAAACTATGAGTATATTATATTAATACATAGTTTTTTTTTCTTTTTTTTTTTAATTGCTTTTTCTAGTGACTGCTAACAATGAGAATGAAGTCCACATATTGTGAGTAATAAACAGTATAAAATGCAAATAGAAAATGGTGTCTGTAGTAGAACTATAAAAAAAATAAAATAAATAATAATAATAAAATATAGAGGTTGTATCTATACACAAAGCTCCCACTTACAATTGGATCTGAAGAGATTACTAGTAGGAATGGAAGAAGGGAGAGGACCAACACGATCATCAATATGAAAAATTATTCGGTGCTCATAGTATATCACATAGTTCATGTCATACATAAATCATAAATTATTATGATTTTGTTGTTTTCCATCATCTAATATAAAATTATGAATCTTACCTCCTCCATTAATCATAAGGATTATGTGGCACCACTTGACCACACCCTAACTGAAGATATGAGTGGTGATCACACCATAATATGGTGAATCCTCTCACACCATATCATAATCTTCATTTGGTGATCAGTAAACCTTCCCGCAAGATATAGAATAATCTGGAAGTATTTTGGGGTTTGAATTTAAACACAAAGATACACAATGCTTCATAGCATTGTATCTATTCCCATACATTATGATGACTCTTGGCAAAGGTTATCAAAATACTTATAAATAGTTGGAGATATAGTTCTTATGTTTTCACTTCAAAATATCCAGAAAACAGTATATAAATAAACACTCCGTTTACTTCTGGATTATCTATTCTATCTTGCGTGATAAACACCCTCACGGGAATTTCGATCCATTGCCATTGTTAAGTTCATCTTTCAAGTGGTATCAGAGCAAGGATATACATTATCGCAGATGTCGAATTTTAGTCCGGAAGAACAAAATTTTCTGAACTCTTTTTACCAAAAATTCAGAAAATCATTGATCGTCAATCTTCGGCATTGGTTAATTCGATTTGTTTGTTTAATCATCATCAACGAATTGTATTTCCAGAAAACTATCCGAAGAAGATAACTGTTGGTGGTGCTATTGTTCCAAACTTTGCCGAAAGTGAGTCCGAATTACACCGTTGAAAACAATTTTATAAAATATTTTTCGGTTCAAATTGGTATCATCTTGTTCTTCACAGAATTTTGATCATAACGGCGAAGAAGACGATCGGAATAACACCTTTTCGGTGAAGAAGACGATCGAATTTTGATCACAGAAATTCGTTGTGAAAAACGGCGAAGATTTGATCCTCAATATTCGAATTTTAGTCTGTGGTCTCCGACTCCTGTTGCCGAAGGAGACGATCGGAATAACACCTTTGGAGTCGTTGCAGCGTCTGAATTGAAGATAAATTCCATTGGGCCACATTCAAAATTAAAAGAAAAGGCCCAAAAATAAGAAAAACTGCCAGGAAATCAATTCCTTTGGGCTGTAAAATTAAAAAGAATTTTCTTCAGCCCAAAAGCCCAGGCATGGCCCAAAGCCAGGCGCAGCCCATAGCCACAGGCGTGACCCAGCTGCCCAACGGTCCAGAAACGCAGCCAATCCAGTGCGCAGACCAACCCAACAGCCCAACGCTGCAGCCAAGCGCGCGTCCAGATCCGCACGTCGCCCCAGCGCCCCGCGCACCACGCCTGGACCGGCGTCCGTCTGCCTCGCCCGACCCGTGTGCTGAACCACGCCCTGATCCACGGGTTGACCAGCGGTTCACGCCGGTTCGGTCTCAGCCGGTCCAAACCGGTCCAGTATAGAGCTTAGACCGGCAGCAGCATGGTCCAATCGATTTTTTGACTCGTTCTCGCTCATTTCAAGGCCGTTTTCAGTCATTCAAAAGCCAAAATTTCCAAAATTCTTCTAAGAATTTTTCTTTGTATCGTTGTACTAAATTTTCTGAAAACAAAATTCGAGGAGGAGGCTATCCAAGGGTATTACCAAGGAAAACATCCAAAGACACATTGTTTAAAAGGCACCATTGTGTTCCTTGGGCTCGTAACTATTATTACAATACTCATAAGCAAAGTATTGGGTTCACTAGGCCATTGGGTTTTCATCATTCTTCTTACCCAAGGCAACAGTACCATTCTATTCCTTTACATCATTTTCATCACAGGGGCTGATTCAACAACTACAAGGCCTTTCCTTATTGTTGTTGTTTTTAATTTTGCTTATTTTTATTTTTATTTTAGTATTGTAATATTCACATTTGAATTTACATAGTAACACATTTTGTTTTTCATATGGCTATTAAAAATACCATGGATTCTTCAAGGATCGAAATGCTTAATGGAAATAATTTTCGAGCATGGAAACGCCACATTTCTTATCTTCTTACACATGAGAAAACATTGCATACTTTATCCACTTCTAAACCAGATGATGATTCTAATTGGTTCCAAAATAAATGGATAGAAGATGATGCAATGACAAAGGCAACTATGTTACATAATATGAAAGATAACATTATTCCGCTCTTTGAAGAACATGAAACTGCCAGACAACTGATGGAAGCACTAGAAAGTAAGTATGGAGTTCGATCGGATACTCAAATTCAATTGCTCTTGGACAAATATAATAACACTCGTATGAGTAATAATGATAGTGTTGGTGATCATGTTAATCAAATGGAATTAATTGCTAAAAAATTATCCAACGTTGATCACTCTTTGTCGGACAAGATGCAAGTAACAACCATACTTAATAGTCTTCCATTGTCTTGGGATCATGTTATCACATCTCTAACTCATAGCGGACGAGAGATTTCAATGGTAACATTGCATGTACTCTTAGTTTTGGAAGAAGAAAGAATGAAGTGCAGGCGTAAAGAAGGATTGTCTTCTAATTTGTTGATGGCACAATCTTCACCACAACCACAGAGTAATACCCACACTCCATTCAACAAGAAAAAGACAATTTTTTTCAAGAAAAAATGGAAGAAGGGATTTCAGAAAGGATGGAAGAAACCACAAGACTGGCAAAAACAACAACATCATATGCATCAAATTGGCCCATGTTACAAGTGCGGTCAAAAAGGTCATATCAAAGCCAATTATTCTCAGAAGAAACAGACAAAGGAGCATAACCCTGTTGCCATGACAGTTTCTGAAGCTATGATGCTTGAACCTTCATCAAATTCATGGTGGATTGATTCTGCTGCAACTAGGCATATTGTGCAAACTAAAGACATGTTTCGTGGAGTTTACTGAAAAGAAGGTTGGTGAACACAGAATCTACATGGGCAACAACTTCTATAGTGATGTTTTGGGCATCGGCAATTGTCAATTCTCTATTAATGGGACTTCTATTGTGCTTCATGATGTGCTTTATGTACCTAACATTCGGCAAAATTTAATTTCAGTTCCGGTGTTAACTCAAAAAAGTTTTGAGATTACTTTTAGGTTTAACACAGTATTGATTAAGAAAGGAAGTGTATTAGTGAAAGGTGTAAGAGTGAATGACATGTATATTGGAACAATCTTCTGTGTAAATAAAATAAACTGAAAATAAATTCAAACAAAATAAATAAATAACATACCGGATTTATTTATCAAACCAAATTTAAAATAAGACCAAGTCGAGTGTGTGACACTCTGTCCTTAAGACAGATTCGCCCCGCTATGGTACTTACGGTTGAGTGGCGTCTATCTCCCAGGATACAATGATCTTCACAAATTGTAGTAGTACTCCAAACAATTTGTTCGGCGAACCAAACCTGTGATCTATCTCTCTGAAATATTTATTCTAAAACTAGAATGAAGAAATAATGTAAAAGAAAAATTTGGACAGCAAAGTGACAAAAATCAAACAGATTTTTCGGATGGAAAATTCGGAATACCAAGACTCAATTTTCCGGGAGTCATAAACACTGCTGAAAGTAGGTATTTATAGGCAAACAAATGCTATCCCAAACAGGCGCAAAACATGCCAAACAGATGTGGCACTGTTTTGAACAGGTTCCATTTGAAAATTGAATCTGTCCGTTTGAATTGAATAAATTTTCAAACATAAAGGATCCGTTGGTGGTGGTGGAACAGTTTACCAACTGTTTGGAACTTAATTTATTTAAAACTATTGAAATATATAAATATATATTAAACTATTTAAATATATATATATATATGACTATTTGAATAGTTTAATCATTTTTTAGGAAACCACTTAAGGAAACCAAAAAAATAAATTTAGAATTAAATTAAATTCCCACAATAATTTTTTTTATTGAAAAAATTCAAATGAATTTTATCTAAAAAATTAATGTTAGACCTGAAAACGACGTCAACTACCCATTCACTCATAAATGGTTTTTGACGTTCCGTCTTCACCATGTGACTTGCCACGCGGCAAGGAACACTTCACCTCTTCGGTCCCAACCCAAAAGACGTTTGGGGCCCACTCAAAATGGGCTAAAAAATATGCCTATATTAAACCATTTTTCCAACAATGTATTCACTTCCTATTGATAATAAAGTATGTATTTTTGATTATTTGCATGTTTCTACTAGTAATAGTTCTTATTTATGACATTTAAAGTTAGGTCACATTAATAAAAATAAAATGTCTCGAATGTTTAAAAGTGGCTTATTACTTAAAGTATGTTCCGATGATTTTGATATATGTGAACCATGTATCAAAGGCAAAATGACTAGCAAGCTATTTTTCAAACATTGAAAATCATCGGATTTACTCGATATAATTCATTCGGACATTTGTGGCCCATTAAGAACTAAAACTCATCGAGGCATGGAATACTTTATTACTTTCACTGATGATTATTAAAGATATGGACATATCTACCTTCTTAAACACAAATCAGAAGCCCTTGAAAAGTTTAAGGAATATAAATTAAAGATAGAAAAGCAACTTTGTCGGTCCATTAAACACTTGAATAATGATAGAGGTGGCGAATATGAAGCTATGGATTCTTTCTGCAAGGCGAATGGCATAAAACATTTGTTTACAATGCCATATACACCATAACAAAATGGGGTTGCAGAAAGACGAAATCGTACTCTCATGGAAATGACAAGGTCTATGATGGCTCATGCTGATCTTCCTATTCATTTTTTGGGGGAAGCCTTGTCCACTGCTGCGTACATATTAAATAGAGTCGAAACAAAAGCCAAACCTCTAACTCCTTACGAATGCTGGCGTGGAACTAAACCTAATGTTCAAAATCTCAAAGTTTGGGGATGTAAGGCACATGTACTTATTCCCAAACCTTTAAGGGATAAATTGGGAAGCAAAACTTGGAAATGCAAGTTTATTGGTTATGTCAAAAATGGGAGTGGTTATCATTTTTACCATTCCGAACGTGGATTGATAGAAAGTCGAGATGCTATTTTTCTTGAATCCATTGTTCTTGTTACTCCTATTGAACATATTGAATTGCTCTTTGACGTATCTCAGGATTCTCCTCTTCCTTCTTTGTCACATAGTCCACATATTCTCCCCGAACCATCTAATAGTGGGAGCAAACGCAAATTACATGACATTGTTTTCCCTGCTTCGAATTCTGAGATAAGTGGGAGTAAGAGAGCAAGACGTCCATCTACGGTTTTGAAAGATCATTATGTTTTTCAAGTTGAAGAACTTAATAACTTAGTAGATGATCTTACTAGTTATAATGAAGCAATGATGCTACACAATGGCTTGAGGCAATGAATAAAGAACTTGACTCGATCAAGAAAAATGATATTTGGGAATTAACTGATCTCCCAAATGGAAGAAAAGTCATTTGTTGCAAATGGGTTCTTAGAAAGAAATTCAAAATAGATGGAAGTTTGGAGAAATACAAGGCCAGGTTAGTAGCCAAGGGTTTCACTCAACAACCTGGAATAGACTTCGTAGATACATATTCTCTTGTTACAAAATTTGCCTCAATAAGAATTCTAATGGCGGTAGTCGCCATGATGGATTTGGAATAGCATCAATTAGATGTTAAAACAGCTTTTCTCAATAGAGAATTAAAAGAGGAAATTTATATGATGCAACTTGATGGTTTCCAGAACCAAGGTAACAAGGATAAAGTCTACAAGTTGAAAAAATCTCTATATGGACTTAAACAATCTTCAAGACAATGGTACTTGAAATTCCACCAAGCCATTTTAGAAATGGGCTATGTTGTAAGTCCATTAGATCGTTGTGTTTATATCTGGAAAAATGATGACAAGTTAGCAATATTGTCTTTATACGTGGATGACATATTGTTAGCAGGAAATTGTCTAGATATGATTATAAAAACCAAAACTTTCTTAGCATCTAGATTTGAAATGAAAGACATGGGTCTTGCAACCTATGTTCTAAGAATTAGAATTTCAAGAGATAGAAATTCAAAATTATTATATCTAGATCAAGAGAAATATCTAGACAAGGTGCTCAAAAGATTTAATATGGATAACTGTAATTCTTTAAGTACGCCTGTTTGCAAGGGACAAAGTCTTAGTAAAAGTATGAGTCCTCAAACTAAGTCTGACATTGAGGAAATGAGAAATGTTCCATATCCTCAGGCAGTAGGCAGCCTAATGTATGCTATGACAAGCACTAGACCTGACATCTGTCATGCAGTCGGATTGGTAAGTCGGTTTCAATCTAATCCAGGTAAGGAACATTGGCAAGTAATCAAAAGAATGTTCAGATATTTAAAAGGCACTAAAAACTTGAAGTTATGTTTTGGTTTGTGTGATCTAGATATAAAAAGATACACTGACGCGGATTTTGCAGGAGATGTAGATGATAGAAAATCTACTAGTGGTCATGTGTTCTTGTTTGGTGGAACAGCAGTTTCTTGGTTAAGTAAGAAACAGAGTTGTGTTGCAAAATATACTATAGAAGCTGAATACGTAGCTTGCAGCACAGCCGTTAGTAATGCGGTCTGGATAAAACGTTTTGTTGACAGTTTACAATTAGGTATACCTGTCAGACCGATCAGTATGTTTTGAGACAATCAGTCTGCCATCTCATTAATAAAAAGTGGAGCAAATAGCTCTAAAGGAAAACATATTGATGTTAGTTACCACTATATTCAGGACATAGTGGAGAGAGGTGAAATTAAAGTCAACTATATACCCTCAGAAGAGATGGTAGCTGACCCTATGGCCAAAGGGTTGTCTCTGGAAAAATTCAGAGAACATATAGCTAATATGGGATTGAAAAATACCTAGTTAGGTGGTTTAGCTACTTATATACGAGCATAGTCGGATGACTCTGGTGACGCCTAGATAACCGATGTTTTGCGACTCTATGTTGCATGGAAACATGTGTTTGGTCAGGTAACAAGATAGAGGAACTGACAAGGTATGGATATCATAGTTAGCATGAGATGTAAAGTCCATAATATGCAACGTGCTAACTAGATGATATTGTCTGCTTGATCAACAAAAAGTCATTGATAAGGTGTGTTAAGGAAAACCTTCAGGAAGTACTTAACAATAATTTCAGTGCAGGTCGACACATGAAAAATGTGTACGGCTGAAGTCGTCAATGGTGATTGGGTATAGACTATGAACCCATCACTGAAAATTGATGTCGTTCACTTGTTATATAGTGAATTGAAGTCATCTGGAATGTGTTGACAGTGAGAGAACACATTCGTACGGGTGCGGTCAGATCGGTGACAAAAACGTGCGTACATATGGCCAAGTCACAATCAGACGTCGATCTATGAGGTAATTTCATAGATGAAAGTTGGCATGAGACAAAATTTTGGTACCAAGGTTAACATGCCCAACTCAGGTTTTATCACCAATATTATTATGTAATCAAGTGGGAGATGAAGATATGAGTGGTGATCACACCATAATATGGTGAACCCTCTCACACCATATCATAATCTTCATTTGGTGATCAGTAAACCTTCCCGCAAGATGTAGAATAATCTGGAAGTATTTTGGGGTTTGAATTTAAACACAAAGAGGCACAATGCTTCATAGCATTGTATCTATTCCCATACATCATGCTTTTGGCAAAGGTTATCAAAATACGTATAAATAGTTGGAAATATAGTTCTTATGTTTTCACTTCAAAATATCCAGAAAACAGTATATAAATAAACACTCCGTTTACTTCCGGATTATCTATTCTATCTTGCGTGATAAACACCCTCACAGGAACTTCGATTCATTGCCATTGTTAAGTTCATCTTTCACTAACAACATAGAATAACTTCTCATCAAATACAAAGCCAAGTACTAACTTGGGATGGCCATGAACACCTAGGGCTTGTTTGATTTGCTTTTGGGAGAGTTGCTTTTGAAAAAAAATTTAAAATTTTTGTTTGGTTTGTGGTTTTTTTCAAAAAAATTTCAAAATCACTTTTTCTTACATGTCAATCAATCATTTTTTTTTCTCTCCTATCTCATTTTCAATCATTTTTTCTCTCACACACATCTACTCAATTACAACAAAATTTCAAATCATCTCAAACTCCCAAACTCTAAAACTACTTTCAAAATATACAACCAAACAAATCAAAAAAATTTCTAAACTCTGTCCCCAAATTTTTTTTTGAAAATCACTCTCTTAAAAGCAAACCAAACGCATCTTTTCAAAACCCCTCTTATGTATGGTGTATATATCAATGATAAAGCTTATAATTAGTAGTGCCCCCTCGACAACTAAGGCTTTAAAACAACAACTTAGCCTTCGTTTGCCAATGACTTTTCTAGTTGGTTTTTTGACTTTTTTGATTTTTTTAGCCTGAGATTTTTTTAGTCGTTTGGTATTCTTGTTTGGCTTTTTTAACTTTTTGGCTTTGGAATGATATTTTTTTTTTTGTCTTTTTGCTTATTTTGTCATTTTTTGATTTTTTTTTTTTTGTCTTTTTGTGCTTTTTTTAGTCCAATAGGAAAACTAAACATCACCTTAGTTTGTTGTCCAAAATTCTTACAATTGAGTAGAAGGTTGGGGTCTCACGTCTCCACCTGGGTATAAGCTTTATTATCTTTATATTCTCTTTATACTGGTTTGAAAATTTCCTTTTCACTGTGAGAGTGTTTCTTTACAATAATGATAATTGCATAAAAATAAATTAAAGCGTGTGATAATTTCATTTTTTCATTACTAAAAAATTTAAGTACTTTTTAAAAGGAGGAGGCTCCTTTCTAATTGAATTCAATTAGATGGTGTTGTCGGCCCACCACGGGCTTATTACGTGACTCATCTTGATTATTCAAATTGTTCATTTTATAATGTCTTTCGAGAACATCATTCATGCAAAAAATCACGTTGATCAGATAACAATAACTACATGATTGGGTCACATTTATCTTAAAAAGAAATAAACAACAAATATAGTTTTTAGAGTAGATCTTTAAGATATATGTGACCCAATCATGTAGTTGATTTTTTGCATGGTTAATGTTCTCGAAAGACATTACAAGATAAGCGATCCAAATCATCAAATTGAGTGTTGTGGTGGATTTACAATGGGCTAACTGTACCGTCCAATTGAATTATTAAACTAGAGAGAAGTCTCCTCCTTTTTAAAAATAGGTAAAACAATTTTAAATAGACTTCTTACCTATTGTTTAGTGCCGAAAGTTGAAGTTTTTATCAAAGTGTCATCACTTAACTAGAAAAAAATAAAAATAAATAAATAAATAAAAATGAAGGGATGTATTATTATGTAGGCTTCAATTTTTCTTTATCTGTGTCTACAGAGTATTCTCATAATTAGTGTTATAGACATAAAAAATATATATATATAAATTTACAAATAAATTATATGAATTTTTTGTCCAAAATAATGTGGTAACTTTGGATCTTATTATTTTGAAAAAGGAGGTCCCATCAATGTAATTTATTTTTCAAAAATGCTTCGGACCCCCACTGGGGGTCGACCCCCAGTGAGGTGGCGCGCTGTAATTGGGCAAAAAAAAAACTGTTTTATTTTTTTTTTTTTTTTTTTTGAGTTTCAGCCAGTGGGGGCTCGCCACCTCACTGGGGGTGCGACTCCCACTGGGGCCTGCAGCATAGTTGTTTATTTTTTAAGAAAATTATTGTCATACCATTCTGATATGAAATTATAATATAAATTTTTTTGTTCGTGAAATCATTTTCCTTTCCTCATATAAGTCAATAAGTCATGCAATATAAAACCCTTAACAAATAGTTTAAGCTGGTAATGTGTCTTCTCGTGGTAATTGATTGTATAGTGTACATTTGCATGATGGCATTTGGATTTGATGGGCTTGGACTTTTCTTTGGGCTCTGCAGGCATGTCATGGACAAAAGTTACAAACCCAATTAACATGTACAGGATAAATAGATAGATAGATAGGAGATAGATGGATAAATAAATAAATATATATATATATAAATTCATAACACATATTAATAGTTATATCTATATAATAAAGTAGGATGGTTTTTAAATTTGTCCTACACACATTTATCTACTAGGACATTTGGACGGTTTAGATCTATTCAAATTATAAAATAATGACTGAGATATATTTTTCAAAAAAATATCCTACATATACATTTTCTATTTTCCCGCTTCTCTCTCTTACTTTTTCCTTTTTTCATCCATCCTTCCATGATCCCACCTTCCTCTCTCTTTTCTTTTCTTTTTTTTATTTTTTATTTTCTCCCATTTTTATTTTTCTCTCTATTTGTTTATTTTATTTTTTATTTTCTCCGTTTTGTTCACTTATTTTTATTCATATTATATGGCAAAATGTACAGTCCCAGAATTAGGAGTCAGATTTTACTGTGTGTAGTGAAGATTAAATTAATGAATTTTATAGTCCACAATTAAATGAATTTAAACAATTAATTATTATTTTTAAATATATTGAATACCTAATAGACTTCATAAATTTAGACCTTATATGAATCTTCAACATCTATATAATAAAGTAGGATGGTTTTTGAATTTGTCCTACACACATTTGTCCTATTAGGACATTTGGATGGTTTAGATCTATTCAAATTGTAAAACAACAACTGAGATATATTTTTCAAAAAATATCCTACATTTACATTTTTTATTTTTCAGCTTCTCTCTCTTAGGGTTGGTTTGGGATGTTCTAAAAAAGTGCACTTTTTGACTTATTGGCTTATATGGGTTGGGTTTGGGTTGGGTTTGATGTGATGTGTTAGAGAGGTGATGTGATTTAAATAAGATAATGTGACTTAAATAGAATAGTGACTTTTTAACTTTTTGTATTATTTAATAGATGCCAAACTTGGCCTTACTTTTCCCTTTTCTCATCCATCCTTCCGTAATCCCACCTTCCTCTCTCTTTTCTTTTTTTTTCTCCCATTTTTATTTCTCTTTCTATTTGTTTATTTTTTTTATTTTTTACTTTTTGTTCACTTATTTTTATTCATATTATATGGAAAAGTATACAATCCCATAATTAGGAGCCAGATTTTACTGTGTGTAGTGGAGATTAGATTAATGAATTTTATAGTTCACATATTAAACGAATTTGAATAATTAATTATTATTTTTAAATATATTGAATGCCTGATAGAATTCATAAACTTAGACCTTATATAAATATTCAACATCTATATAATAAAGCAGGATAGTTTTTAAATTTATCCTATACACATTTATCCTACTAGGACATTTGGATAGCTTAGATCTATTCAAATTATAAAACAACGGCTAAGATATATTTCCCCAAAAAATATCTTACATGTACATTTTCTATTTTCTCACTTCTCTCTCTTACTTTTTCCTTTTCTCACTGATCCTCTCATGATCCCACATTCCTCTCTCTTTTCTTTTTCTTTTTTTATTTTTTATTTTTTATTTTTTCCCATTTTTATTTTTCTCACTATTTGTTTTTTTTTTTTTTCTCCGTTTTGTTCACTTATTTTTATTCATATTATATAGAAAAATGTACGATCCCAGAATTAGCAGCAAGATTTTACTGTGTGTAGTGAAGATTAAATTAATGAATTTTACAGTCCACAAATTAAATGAATTTGAACAATTAATTATTATTTTTAAATATATTGAATACTTGATAGATTTCATAAATTTAGACCTTATATGAATTTTTAACATATTTTAGTAAAGTATGACGGTTTTTGAATCTTCAACATGTTTTTGTCCTATTAGAACATTTGGATGGCTCAGATCTGTTCAAATTATAAAACAATGGCTGAGATATATTTTCTCAAAAAATATCCTACATATACATTTTCTACTTTCCCGCTTCTCTCTCTCTTAATTTTTCCTTTTCTCACCCATCCTTCCATGATACCATGATCCCACCTTCATCTCTCTTTTCTTTTTATGTTTTTTTTTTTTATTTTCTCCCATTTTTATTTTTCTCTCTATTTGTTAATTTTTTTATTTTCGCCTTTTTGTTCAATATATTTTCCACATATTTTCATACAATGTATGTATGCCCGTAATACACTAGGACATTATGGGCATACATACAATTTCCATATAATTATATAAGCAAAATCAATATTGTATGTATGCCCATGGAAATTGTATGTATGCCAAGCACATCTATCTATCTAGCCATATATTATATAAACAAAAGCGAGTTTTCGTGAGAAATTTTGTGAGAACTCTAAAATTTTATAATAAATTTGTGATTTTATCAAATTAAAAAATAAATTTAAATAGTGTTGGGATTACAATTATATTCTAATCTTAATATTATTTACACCGTACTTTCAGACATAGGCATACGCTAGTATATATATATAAATTCACTAAACTGTGATTGGGTCTTGAATTTAAAGGAATTCAAGAGAATTTATAGAGAAAAATGAAAATAGTAATACTACCAATTCAGAATTATCTATCCAGAATTTACATAGAAACAACAATCAATGGTTCAAATTAATTTTACTCATGGACTCCACATTTCATCAATTTAATCTCCATCATACATACTCATTCTGGATAAATTTTGGACCATAATTCTAAGATCCCAGACTTTTCCAAATGAAAAAGTCAAGGGAAAAGTTTAAAAGGAAAAAAAAAAAAATAGTTTAAACAATTTTGCACAAAAGGGGTATTGTCTGAAAAATATGTTAATCATTTGAAATCTGCAAGTTGGGCTTCAACATTCTTTTCAACTCCACCCACAATTATAAATGGGCTTCATGGGCTGGCGAGTCATATGCACTTTTCCTATATATATTTTTTCGGGGGACAAATTATTCATATGTCCTTTTTGAAAGATGTGTACTTTATTTAATCCTGTAACTTTTTGAGGAGGCCTAAAGGTCTTACGTGTTTTTCTTATTCTTTTTTATTTCTCTTCCTCTTTTTGATATCCGATGACCATGCCTTCCTTCTTCTCTTTCTCTTTCTCTTTCTGATATATTGTTATTGACAATCACCATCGATTGGGGTTCACCAGCAATCATTGACCACCGACTTCTTATTTCGTCCTCACTGACAGTAAAGGACATGGTTTTCCAACGAAGCAGATGAGTAAATCTACATCAGATCCGGATAAATCTAAACAAAAAATAGTTGTTAGTGTGTAATCATCTTTATATCTATCTCTCTTCTTTGATCTATCAATTTTTCTACTTTTTCTCTGCCACACACTTTTCTTTTCCTTTTTTCATGGAGAAAATTTTCATGTTCTAAAGAAATTATTTTTGAATTTTCATTATAAGCGGTGAAAATTGTAAAATTTTCCAATTTCAATTTTTTTGGTGTTAAAATGAATCATATTTTAAAACTGTAAAATTTTTACAGTTTCATAATATGTTTTTCAGTTTGATTGATAGGAATAAATACTTAATAGAATCATGTTTTAAAACTGTAACAATTTTACAGTTTCAAAACTTGCTTTTCAATTTTATCAATTGAAGATTATTTGCTTAAACCCTACAAAAATTGAAAAATAACATATATTTTCTCCATTGTTATGTTTTTTTTT
This sequence comes from Camellia granthamiana, assembly GCA_036172215.1. Lineage (NCBI taxonomy): Eukaryota > Viridiplantae > Streptophyta > Magnoliopsida > Ericales > Theaceae > Camellia > Camellia granthamiana. The sequence continues at coordinate 49,646,530 of CM069916.1, read as the reverse complement.
TTCTCCCCTTTTCAGTTTATCAATATTTAACACATTTTGCTATTTTTTCCCTCTGATTTCTCCTTTTGTTTTGGAAATATTTTGAACATTCTGATAAGTCTCTGACAATATTCTTGACATCTAATGAACGCTATGAACATTTTGGCGACATCCAGTGACGTTCAAAACACTCCGACGATACTCTAGCGAATTTTCAACAATACTCAGCGACTTCCCAGTAATGTTGAACATTCCAACGAGCCTCTAGTGATCGTTTAATAGAAATTCAACAGTAGTGAGATGTATCAGCGTCTTTAAAATAAAAAAAATAGATTTTTTGGTAATAATAAAAAATATGTAGGACTAATTAGTGCAAGCGTTTTGTTTTGGGATTAGATGAGTTTTGAATTTTGTATATGGGATCTACTGGCAAGTGTCCTTTATCTGTAAATTATTATTATTATAAGGTGAGACCCTTATTATTAAGGGTGTAAATATGGCCCAGGCCGGCCAACCCGATCCCCGACTCAGGCTGGCCCATGGCCTTTTCGTTGGGCCGAGCCAAGCCGAAAAGTGAAGCATAGGGCCTGGGCTCGGGCCGAGCCTAGCGAGCCTATATATCTTCTTTTTTTTTTTTGTGCAAAAGATAAACGATAAATATATTAGGTATACAAATTATTTATGAGGGATAAAACAAAAGCAAAATAGTATTAGAGTACTTTAGTTAAGACATTAGATGTTTGGTTATATTTAATGTACAGTGGTATTTAAATTTAATTATATATGACTTATATTTTTTTGGTTATGAACTTACAACTAAAAAATATATGAAATTATGTAGTTTTCTTCTTTTAAAATAAATAGTTTTATATATATCAAAATTAAACTTGCAATATTATAATCATTATATTAAATAGATAACATTTGTTGAATGAATAATTTTTATTTCAAAATAAAATAAAATATTACAAAAATTTATATCATTAAATAAAATAGATGTAGATTATTGATAATGGTAAAACAATTGCATCAGTATAGATCAAGTACATCCCAACTATGTTGGCACCTACTAGCCTACCAATCATTTACATTATATTCTACCTCAATAATTTGATACAAAAAATAACGAAATGAAATAGTGAAAAATAAATTGTTTATCAATCATTGAAGAAGACAGACAATTCACTCGCATTTCCCGAGAGTATGTCATCCAAATCAGGTTTGAATTCTCTCATTGTCACTTTAATTTTATCTTCTTGTAAACACATGATATGATCTCTGGATATCATCAGTGCTTCAACCATTTGAGGTGAAAGCCTATTGCGGTAATCGCTCAGCATTCGTTCACCTACTTTAAAAGCTGTTTCAGAAGCAATTGTAGAAATAAAAACGGTTAGTATATCACAAGCCATCTGTGAAAGTACAGGCCACATTAGTTCATTTTGTTTCTACTAATATAAAATATCAAAATCTTCGGTATCATACACTAGTGGGCTATCCAAATAATGTTGAAATTCCAAACTACTTATGCACGTATGTTGAGATATTCTTTTTATTTTTTTATTACTGAAAAAACACTTAATCTTTCACCTCGAGATGAGCCTGCTAGTGCATTGTGTATGTGGGGACATATTTTGTGAATAACAGCACGTGGTCAAGGTGACGTCGAAGTGTCAGCTGAGGTGCCACGTGGTCTGGTCCTGACGCCGAGGTGATCTCAGTTAGGCCGAGGTTATCTGCGAAGATACCGGAATCCAAGATGAGCGGATAAGAGACAAGAGTCCCAGAACAGGGGAGGGTCTCAGTTAAGATAAGGATAAGGCTCATGAAGAGTTTATCCCTATCTAGCCGAGAGTCCAGGATAAGCATTGAGCTTAAGTCCACTAAAGTGAGACTTCTAAAGGAATCAGGTCACTGTTGGTTATAAAAGCAAGGCATCCTCGTGGGTCGAACGTAAGTTTTTTCTTGTGAGTTTAAACACAATTTGCTATCTTTAAGAGATATTGATTACTGACTTGATTGTTGGAGTGCCCCTAGATGGACGAACCACTGTCGAATTCTCATCTTCTTGTGCAGGTTATTAGGCTTGATCTATTCTGCCGGTGCTTTACAACTGAGTTCCCTATTTGGTTGTGTGGTCAAAAATCAACACCGACAATTTGGTACCGTCTATGGGAACGTAAGGAGAATAGATGGCTAACGACAGACAGAAAGAAAAGATTGGGGACGACATTCCTAGTGGGAGTGGTAAGCATGCCGATCCAAACATGGAGGAAGAAAACCGTAATGAAGGAACACGGGATCAGAATCCCAGGAAAAAAGACGTTGGCCAAGAGGGAGACACACTAAAAAAAGTAGGCCGAGACGAGTATTACAACGAAAACGACCTCTAGGTATGAAAAGATAGATGCTTGAGGAGGGACGGTGAGATGAAGGGAATGGCAAACAAGTTGGCAGACCTGCAATCGGTTATCAATTTCATGATGCAGAACAACGTCATGGAGCCACCATTTCCATTGAAGGACACCTCGATTCCAGCGGCCAAGAACGACACCCAGAAAGGGAGGCAGAAAGCAATTCCAGCAGTTCCTCAGCATGACAAAGTGAAGGAATGCTCACATCGGCCTTCACGGGATGCTGGGCAAGCAGAGTCAATAAGATGACAGTCTTAGCGAACGCCTTATACCAAGGGAACTTATGCCAAGGAACATCAGCATGTTTAAGGGAAGGAACTTTGTTTTGACACGGTGAATGAAGAGAAGTCCAAGAGGACGCATAACGACACCAGGAGTTGCACACTAAAAGGGCTAAAATCCATTAATAGCCGGGCCCCTGTTCGAACTAAGGAGGATTTGTGGGACTACCTCCAGAGGAAGTGACAGAATGCTGAGGACACATTACCTGTCAAGCCGAGAACGCCGTTCTCGGTAGAGTTTGATAGGTTTTTGTAATAACCCTGACCCATGATTAACGTTAATCCATGCTTAATTATGCCTAATAAATAATTAAAGTAAATTGTTGCATCATATATTGCCTTATATGTGTTTATATCTGTTTAACGTAGAAAGATCTGTTCATGTTTTCATTTTGGTTTACGAATTGAAGGCCTTATCGACATCCGATTTGAAATTAACTTGGTGTATGTGTCATTTGGGATTTTTAGAATTGGGCAAATTACACAAATAGTCCCTATAGTTTGAGTCTTGTGTCACTTTGGTCCCTGACTTTTCAATTGTGACACATTTGACCCTGAATTTTGAATCTTGTTCCAAATAAGGACAATTGAATAAATAATTAGATTTTTTTAAGGGTAAAATTGTCAATTTGATAAAATATAAACTAATTTGATAAAAATAAATGTCAAACAAATATTTTTGAATTTTAAAAAATTATTTCTACCTACTAAAAATAAAATTATATAAAATTGATAAATCTTTTAGACATTTATTATTTTTTTTACCAAATTAATTTTTATTATGTATTTGGTGGATGATCATGTAAAATTAATTTTAAAAAATTAATCATATAATTTTTATTAATTTTACATAATTTTATCATTGGTGGATAAAAATAATTTTAAAAAAATTAAAAATATTTTTTTGACATTTATTTTTGTCAAATTAGTTTATATTTTATCAAATTGACGATTTTACCCTTAAAAAATCTAATGATATTTTCAATCGTCCTTATTTGGAACAAAATTCAAAATTCAGGGTCAAATGTGTCACAATTGAAAAGTCAGGGACCAAAGTGACACAAGTCCCAAACTATAGGGACTATTAGTGTAATTAACCCTTTAGAATTTTATGATAGGTTTAATTGAAATTCGATTCGAAACGATTAAATTAGAGTAATTAGTGCCCAATTAAGACCAATTGATGAATTCCTTAATCCAAGCCTAACTAAGGCACTAGTGGACTCTTATATGCATCCATACACTCTCATTTTATTCTTTTTGAGCTACAAACGTGGGGAAAGAGAGAGACCAAAAGTGAGTGAGTTCAACAAGGGAAAAAGGGGTGAATTACTAGGAATTGTTGGAAACTTGAGGAGAGTTTAGAAATTTAAGCCTCTACACTTGTGAATCCAAAGTATAAGGTAAGAATTCAAGCCTTTAGTCTTGTTTTTGAGTTGGTAAGTTCATGAATACAAGAGAATTAAGCTAAAATTAAACTAGAATGAAGGAGCATAAATCATACCATGCATGCATGCATATTTCATGACATTTTGAAGTTGTCTTCAAAGATTTTCTCTCATACATGTTGTAATTCTAGCATGGTTTGAAGAATTCATACCATTTTTTACCATTGGACCTCATTTGATCATGTTTTGGAAGCCATGAACCCAAGTGAATACATGCATGTCATGTTCATATCATGTTCTTACATTTCAAGTCAAATTTTTGCACAATTAACTTACTCTTGGGCCTTGATTTTGTGAAAAGATCTTTAATTCTTAATGTTTTCAAAGTCTAAACTTGTTTTCTCAAGTTTTGGGGGGCCAAGAGTTGTGTTTTGATGAGTTAGATTCGAGTTTTGAGCTAGGGAGTGCAATCTAGAAATTCCAGATTTTGCACTTCCGCTCGAGTGAATGAATCCACGCTCGAGTGACCACTCTGAGTGCATGTACTTCTGCTCGAGCGACCTGAAGTCCGCTCGAGTGCGAAATGCAAGCTCCCAGAAGTTCTTATGTTTTGCAGTCCGCACGAGCAACAAAAGTTGGGCTCAAGCGAGGACATATCTCTCACGCTTGAGCGAGCGTCGAGCGAGCATTGAGCTGAAAAATCTAGCAACCAGCACTTTTGCAAAAGTTTACAGACCACTGTAGACGTCCCCGAACGCCCCGGGAGGGTTAAGTCCCGTTCCGTTCATTTGGGGCTCACTACAGTTCAAGGACTCGATTGTCACGGTTCTAAATCTTGAACCAAAGAGTCCAAATCCGGCAAATCGTTTTTGAGAAAACAGATTTTTGAAAGAAGTGCCAAACATGGACTGCTTTGCCAGATACAGAGTCGCCACCTAAATATTTTTTTTTTTTGTGGGGAAATTTAGGAAACCCTGACTCGGTGCCAAAGGCCACGTGCCTGTCATCACCAAAGTTGCCTCGGCTCGGGAACTTAGGTACGATTGGGGAAGGTCACTTCGTGAGCACCCCCGCTCGCCCGGTCAAAGACCGGCCTCTACTAACCATGATATCAGGTTTTGAAAACATTATGCGTTCTTATTCCGGTCATTAGCCTAGATTTACTATGTGATGCGCACAGCATACAAGTATAAACTGGATCGCCTGAATTGGAACAAAACATTTCATGTTTGTTTATTTGAAAATGGTTTGATGGTGCTACTCGCAAGTAGGCTAAGACGCGGATTTGCCACCCTCGGGTGGGCTTTAGAAAACATGATTTTGCCACCATCTAGTGGGCTTAAAACAAACATTTGATGAATTGTCCCAATTCAAGTAACACAACCTCCACCCACAGGCATTCAAGGAGTTATATCACATAAGCAGTTAGCCTCATGGTAAGCATGCTATTCATGGCAACACTCACACGCATGCAAGGATGCTAAAGCATAAAAACTCACCGAGTACTCCAAGCCAAAACAGAAACTCATTAGAAATCCATGCATGATCCTAGATATACAGAATTGCCTAATGCAACACATGCAAAGATGCAAACTATAGCAGGCTCGCCTATTCTAAACATGGCATATGGAATGCTACAACTAACACGTATTCAATTTGGAATTGAAATACAAATGCAGTTTGCATGATGCGCCAAGCCCGGTGCGTGCAAAATAGATGAATGATGCAAACATGCTGTCATACTGTATGCTAATTGAAATATGCCCTAATCTAACCATCATAAGCAGGTAAATAAAAGGGAAGAAAGACGTGGGATTGGAAGACATACATCACACTCACCCACACTTATTACAATCATGCCCTCGCGCAGAGGGTCCAAAAGAATAATATACAGTCCCAAATGAATAAATACAAAAATCCTAATTAATTTACAAATTAATCTAGGAAAAAAAATGAACTGGCATGCAAGCCAGGGACTGCCTCGATTCTGATTAATGATGTATGTTTGGGCTGCTTTGCGCGAAAATCCACTGGAATGCCCCAATTAGCCTTTGTTTTGCAATGATTCTTGAAAAGCGCGCCAAGCCTCGGAAGACCGCTGATTCTTGATTTTGCTGCAACAGAGAGCAGGAAAGGGGCATAGCAATGTATTTTCGCAAATGTATGCATGCCTCGATCCTCGTGCCACCAATCACGCATCTCGATGCATGATGGCCGAGGAGCCGAATTGCACAACTCAATATAGAATGAATGCATATGAACACTATAACAAAACCTAACTCCATCATGGATAATCCGGAGTGTCGGTGACTTGGGAATTGAGACCCACTCCGTCACTCGGAGTACGGAACGCACCTCGTTTCCCGTGCCCGGGCTAACTCCTATCCCGAACATGATGCAATATGCATGACATGCATGAAATGCAACTAACATACAATCCTAACATACACAATGTTATGGAATGGCATACACGCTACACGAGGTGATACACAACCGAGCATACACAATGCTATGGATGAAATGGCATACGCAATGCAATATGGGCTTACACCAACATGAGAGAGCCTCAGCCACACTCACATAAGAGGCCATCAGATGAAAACAAGACAACTCGAAATGCGTGCACGCGTGCAAGCAAACGGAGGACTAAACTGGGAAAGTGGGAAACTGGGAAAGTCATTTGCCATTGGCTGAATTCGCCTACAACAACAGCTACCATTCGAGTATTGGTATGGCGCCTTTCGAGGCATTGTATGGCAGAAAATGTAGATCTCCAATTTGCTGGGCAGAAGTTGGAGATGGGCCGTTGCTTGGGCCCGAGATTGTGTATGAAACAACTGAAAAGGTAAAACTGATACAACAAAGATTGAAAACTGCACAGAGTAGACAGAAGAGTTATGCAGATGTCAGAAGACGAGACCGAGAGTATGAAGTGGGTGATCACGTGTTTGTGAAAGTGACACCAATGAAAGGCCAGACTCGCTTTGGAGTCAAAGGCAAGTTAGCGCCGCGGTACGTCGGACCGTATCAGATTGTTGAGAAAATTAATCTGGTGGCGTATCAAGTTGCACTTCCTCCTGAAATGGAGCATATGCATAACGTCTTCCACATCTCTATGTTGAGAGATTATCTTCGGGATCCATTCCATGTGATTGAGCCTACTCGGATAGTGTTGAGTGATGACTACACTTACGAGGAGAGGCCTATACAGATTGTAAACCGACGGATCAAGAAACTGAGAAACAAAGAGATCCCGCTAGTGAAAGTTGATTGGCAGAACCATGGTGGTGTGTATGCCACTTGGAAAAGGGAAGATGACATGGCTAAAAGATACCCAGAGCTGTTTCCACTGAATCCTGTTTTCTTCCAGACTGAAGGTAACTCGAGTTTAGAGGACTAAACTCCTTATAAGGAGGGGAGACTGTAACAACCCTCGTACTGATTACCGATAAACTACTGAATTAGCTACTGATTACTGCTAAACTGAACTGATAATGACTGATAATTGGATTAACCGAAGTACTGAATGGACTGGTTGAAATCGAAACTGAAATTGAATAAGTTATCTATTGAATTGCATATTGTATCTGTTTGATTGAGTGATTATCTGTTTGAATTTATATGTTTAAACTGTTAATTGAAAGCCTTATCGGCGGCCGAATTAGGAACCGTTTAGTGTTTCATGATCAGTAGGATATTTGTGATTTAATGGTATATTTACCTGAAAATTGATTAGGAATGACTAAATTAGATTTAAACGAGTTAATTTCCAAGATTGACTTAATTACCACATTGCCATAGCTAGTGGATCTTTGTTTATTCATATATATTGTGCCTTATTACATCTAGATCACCATTTGATCAGCCCTTTTCTTGCTCATAACCGACCAAACTAGAGAGAGTGAGAGATAAGAGAGAATTGGACTCACATTGATGAAATTGCTAGAAGAACTTGAAGATTTGTAGCATAAATTGACAAATTGAGCTTGCAAGACTTGTAGTTGACACTCTAGGTAAGGAATTCATTGTCTTCTTGTTATCTTTAAGCTCCATCTTGCATGTATCATGGTTATAGAGAAGTTGAGTCTTGATTTGTTCATAATTGTTGCATTGGAGTTCCATTCATGCATGCATGGCCATCTTGGTGCATTTTGAGTTGAATTCATGTTGAAATTGTACATGCATGTCCATGTTTATATTATGGTCCATGTTTTCAAAATGTTTTCCAACTATTGAGCTCTTTAGAGCAAGGATTGAAGCTTGAATTTGGTTTAAAACTCATGCATTGCATGTTTACATATTGTTCTTGAAAAATAGTTTGAAATTGGGTTTGAATTAAACACCCTTGGGCTTCGATTTCTTAAATTGAGTTTTGAAACATGTTATTCTAAGTGTTTAAAAGAGTTTTTCCAAAAAATAGCCCAAGAGGATCGAAAATGTTGCTTTTGAACTTGGTTTTGAGCTTGGGACTCAAATCTGGGATTTCCAGATTTCTGTTGTCCGCTCGAGCGGACGAAGTAGCGCTCGAGCGGAGAAATCGAGCTCCCAGCATCTTGCACTGTGCATCAGTCCGCTCGAGCGGAGGACTGGGTGACACGCTCGAGCGGGCGTCGAGCGGAGATTTCACCTATCCAGTACTTTTTGGTCCGCTCGAGCGGGGATGTTGCGCTCGAGCGGGGACCTTTGTTTGCTTGTCCGCTCGAGCGGGGAAACCTGCGCTCGAGCGGGACTCTGTTTCACTGAAAATTCTGCAATTGTGTTCCATGCGCATCCTTGCATCCTCATCCCATCCTAGGCATCCTTAGGCCTAGTTTAAAGCATCTTAATGAGGATTTAGACATAGAACCACACCGAGGAAATTTAGGGATTTAATTATTATCCTTCCCGATTGTGAACTTAGTGTGTGTTCTCTATTTGTTAACTGTTTAGGGTTGGCTTCGGGGACGCGCTCTAGCTGCTATTAGCCCAATCTCTGTGAGTAATAGATTGTGTAAAGATATGTTCAAAATGGTTATCTTTGAATACTGAACAGAACTGTTTACTGAACTGATATTGTTATTGAATGAATGTATGTCCTGTATTGTGAACTGTACTGTGGCATCCTTAGCACTTATTGCTTACTGTTATTGTTACAGAGCTCTGTCGGTTTCCTTGTGGAACCATACTGTTTATTGATTGATGGCCATCACTACTGTTGGGTCTGTTGAGGCCCGGTCCTTTTGGACCTACTGTTTATAGGCTAATGGATGTACCACATATGATTGATTGACTGACATACTGAAAAGCTGAAATGCTGTTTAATGAACTGTTTTCATTACTGTAAGGACATTCATTCATAACCTCTTTACGCATTATGTTATTCACTGGGCTTTAGCTCACTGTTTATATATATATATATGTAGGTTCTCAGCAGCCAGACCGGAGCTAGGAGCGTGGGTTAGTCCCCAGTTTTGTCAACCCAGCCTATGTGCCTCACTGCGAGGTTCCGAGACGCCATGCTATGGCTTAGGGTGTTTTTGTGTTCCCCACCTGTCTCTTGACTGTTTTGTAATATTGTATAAACTGTTTACTATTTGACCGTACTGTTATCGAGGGATTAAGTCCCCGTACTGAATGTTGTATATAATTGTATCGACGGTACTGTTTTGAACCGTTTGAATGCATGAAAAATGTTTTTGGCATACAGATTCTCACAGCTCAATGGACACTAGTTACTTACTGTATTGGCTTCCGCCAGGCCCTGTACTATGTTTAACTGTATTACTGTTCAGCAGGCCTTCGGTAATCTCAGATTACTGGCCAGTTACGGTGCTAAACCCATAGGGCCGGGTTTGGGGTCGTGACAGAGTGGTATCAGAGCGATACTTAACCACGAGTTATACCGCACACACGTGTCCAAATGAGCTATAGAGTGTCCTAGGAAAGTGATTAGGGCATCTCATGAACTTGAAAAATGTGTGGTTATGACTGACTGAATATATGTGAAAATGTTAAACTGTTTAACTATACAACTGCGTATAATGATAACTGTTATAACTGCTTATAGTGAAATGGATAACGCAAGCACTGCAAATGAAACTGAATCATCATCCTCTGAGGCCAGAATGGCCAGACTTGAACAAATGATGGGACTGGTAATTGAAAGACTAGATCAACAACAGAACCAACAGCCCCCACCTCCTCCTCCTCCGGTACAACCGGAACAGAATGTACAGAATGTGAATGTTAATGAGGTGGACATTATTGCACTGACTCATAAATTCAGCAAGATGAAACCGCCGTCCTTTCAGGGAGGCTTAGAACCGCTAAAGGCTGAAGCTTGGGTCTTGGAGACTGAAAAATTGTTTGAAGTTTTTCCGTGCTCAGAAGCACATAAGGTATTGTTAGCTACCTTCACCCTACAAGAAGAAGCTAGAAGGTGGTGGATGTTGATCCGTGATACAAATACTGTTATGACTTGGGCTCAGTTCAAGGAGTCCTTCTTTGAAAAATATTTTCCTCAATGTGTCAGGGATAGAAAGGTAACTGAATTTGAACAACTGAAACAGGGCACAACATCTGTTGCCGAATATGAGAAGAAGTTCACCGAGCTTGCTAGATATGCACCGCATATGGTGGACACCGATTACAAAAAGGCCAGGAAGTTTGAAGGCGGCCTGAATGTTGCTATCCTTGACAGAGTCAACATGTTGAAATTGCCAACTTATGTGGGTGTTCTTGATCGAGCCTTGATGGCTGAATCAAATATTGAAGCACTGAAACAAACCGAACCACCAACAACTGAATGGCGCAGTAAAAGACAGGGTTTCAAATTCAAGAAAGGCAAACATAACTCTGCAAACAAGAAACAGAACACGGGGTCAACAACTAGCCCCAGCCAAGGGAGTGGATTTACCCCACCCTGCTCCGTATGTGGCAATAAGCACAAAGGGGTTTGCTACCAGATTTCAGGAGCTTGTTTCAGATGTGGCAAGGTGGGCCACAGAATTAAAGACTGCCCTTCTGCTCCACCAGCTAGTAGTAAAGCTACACCGAGCGCCGCAGCATCAAATGTAGCACCAAAGCCTAACCCCAAAGCTACCGGGAAAGAGCCTATGAGGCAGGGTCGAGTGTTTGCCCTAGTACCGGGAGACGTGCAAAATACTGAGACCGTTGTGTCAGGTATCCTCTCTATTTGTGCTCAAAATGCATATGTATTGATTGATTCAGGGTCTACACATTCTTATGTGTCGCATGCTTTTTCACGGAAATTGAATAGACCCTTAGAACCTATGAATTACTTGCTAGCTGTATCATCACCTGTTGGGGGATCCATGACATGTGCATATATGTATCCTGCTTGTGAGATTATTGTTGGGGACATGCATCTGTTTATTGATTTACTACCGTTGAACATAGATCATTTTGATGTAATATTGGGGATGGATTGGTTACAAAAATATCATGCTACTATCGATTGTGTAACAAAACAAGTAGTTTTCCGTCCACCTGGTTTGCCTGAATTTGTGTTTAATGGGAGTGGAGTAGTACCTCCTCCATATCTGATTTCTTCTGTAAAAGCTGTCAAATTGATTAGAAAGGGATGTAAAGGATATATGTGTTCCGTACTGACTGTATCTACTGATGGTTGTGTTAAAACTGATGTGAATTGTATTCCTATAGTCAGAGAATTCCCAGATGTATTTCCAGATGATCTGCCAGGGGATTTGATTGACAGGGAGATTGAATTCACCGTTGATGTAGTTCCGGGTACACAGCCGTTATCTAAAGCTCCCTACAAAATGGCTCCAACTGAATTGAAAGAGTTGAAAGTGCAATTGCAGGAACTGCTAGACAAGAAGTTTATCAGACCCAGTACTTCGCCGTGGGGTGCACCTGTTTTGTTTGTAAAGAAGAAAGATGGCTCACTGAGACTGTGCATTGATTACCGTGAATTGAACAAGGTAACTGTAAAGAACAAATATCCATTACCGCGTATTGATGATTTGTTTGACCAGTTACAGGGTGCACAAGTGTTTTCCAAGATCGACCTCAGATCAGGGTATCACCAGCTGAAAGTTAAACCAGAAGACATTGATAAAACTGCTTTTAGAACAAGGTATGGCCACTATGAATTTTTAGTTATGCCGTTCGGAGTTACGAATGCCCCAGCTGCATTTATGGACCTTATGAACAGAATTTTTAAACCATACCTTGATGATTTCATTGTGGTATTTATTGATGACATATTGATTTATTCTAAGACTGTAGAGGAACATGAACATCATCTGAGACTTGCCCTGCAAACCTTAAGAGAACAGAAACTGTATGCTAAACTGTCTAAATGTGAATTTTGGCTAGATCATGTTATGTTTTTGGGGCATGTTGTTAGCAAAGATGGAATTTCTGTTGATCCGCAGAAAATTGAAGCTGTAGTGAACTGGCCTAGACCAACAAATGTGACTGAAGTCCGAAGCTTTTTGGGATTGGCTAGATATTACAGAAGATTTGTCAAAGATTTCTTTAAAATTTCCTTACCACTGACTCAGTTGACACAGAAGGGGATATCATTTGACTGGACTGACCAGAGAGAATCAGCATTCCAGGAGTTGAAAACTAGACTCGTGACTGCACCAATTCTTACCTTGCCTACAGGTACGGATGGTTATACTATTTTTAGTGATGCTTCTCATAAGGGTTTGGGATGTGTTTTAATGCAGAATGGGAGAGTTATTGCCTATGCTTCCCGACAGTTGAGACCACATGAAAAGAATTACCCAACCCATGACCTGGAACTTGCTGCAGTGGTGTTTGCACTAAAAATTTGGCGTCACTATTTGTATGGAGCAACATGTGAAGTGTATACTGACCACAAGAGCCTGAAATACTTTTTCACTCAGAAAGAACTGAATATGAGACAGCGGAGATGGCTAGAACTGATTAAAGATTATGACCTACAGATTCTGTACCATCCAGGAAAAGCCAACACCGTTGCCGATGCATTGAGCCGAAAGTCAATTGCCAACTTAGCTTGTTTGCTCACCGGGCAGAAAGAATTGCTTCATGATCTGGAAAAGTTTGAAATTGAAATTGTTTTGAGAGAACAAGGTGGAACAATAGCTGCCATTACTGCTCAACCAGCATTGATAGAAGAAATTAAAGAAAAACAGCAACTGGATGATTACTTGAAGAAAATCATTGAAGAAAGAGATTCTAAACCGAGACCGGGGTTCAAAATTGACAACAATGTACTAAAATTTCAAGAAAGACTGTGTGTACCGAATGACACTGAACTGAAAAGAAGAGTACTACAAGAGGGCCACAATTCGAAATTTTCTATCCACCCGGGGAATACGAAAATGTATCAAGATCTGAAACAGAATTTTTGGTGGCCGGGAATGAAGAAAGAAATTGCCGACTTTGTATCCAAATGCCTTCATTGCCAACAAGTCAAAGCTGAACATCAACGACCTGCTGGATTATTGCAACCTTTACCCATACCAGAGTGGAAATGGGAGCATATCACGATGGATTTTATCGTTGGGTTACCTCGCTCCAGGAAAGGTATGGATTCAATTTGGGTTATTGTTGATAGACTGACTAAATCTGCTCACTTCTTACCTGTCAAGACAATTTATAATGCGGACAAATTGGCTGTTATCTATATTAATGAAATTGTGAGACTGCACGGAGTGCCTGTGTCTATTGTTTCTGACAGGGATTCAAAGTTTACATCGAGGTTCTGGCAAAGTCTACAGACTGCATTGGGTACTGAATTGAGGCTGAGTAGTGCCTATCATCCTCAGACAGATGGACAGTCAGAAAGGACCATCCAGACTTTAGAAGATTTATTGAGAATGTGTGCCCTTGATTTTCAGGGAAACTGGGAAAGTCATTTGCCATTGGCTGAATTCGCCTACAACAACAGCTACCATTCGAGTATTGGTATGGCGCCTTTCGAGGCATTGTATGGCAGAAAATGTAGATCTCCAATTTGCTGGGCAGAAGTTGGAGATGGGCCGTTGCTTGGGCCCGAGATTGTGTATGAAACAACTGAAAAGGTAAAACTGATACAACAAAGATTGAAAACTGCACAGAGTAGACAGAAGAGTTATGCAGATGTCAGAAGACGAGACCGAGAGTATGAAGTGGGTGATCACGTGTTTGTGAAAGTGACACCAATGAAAGGCCAGACTCGCTTTGGAGTCAAAGGCAAGTTAGCGCCGCGGTACGTCGGACCGTATCAGATTGTTGAGAAAATTAATCTGGTGGCGTATCAAGTTGCACTTCCTCCTGAAATGGAGCATATGCATAACGTCTTCCACATCTCTATGTTGAGAGATTATCTTCGGGATCCATTCCATGTGATTGAGCCTACTCGGATAGTGTTGAGTGATGACTACACTTACGAGGAGAGGCCTATACAGATTGTAAACCGACGGATCAAGAAACTGAGAAACAAAGAGATCCCGCTAGTGAAAGTTGATTGGCAGAACCATGGTGGTGTGTATGCCACTTGGAAAAGGGAAGATGACATGGCTAAAAGATACCCAGAGCTGTTTCCACTGAATCCTGTTTTCTTCCAGACTGAAGGTAACTCGAGTTTAGAGGACTAAACTCCTTATAAGGAGGGGAGACTGTAACAACCCTCGTACTGATTACCGATAAACTACTGAATTAGCTACTGATTACTGCTAAACTGAACTGATAATGACTGATAATTGGATTAACCGAAGTACTGAATGGACTGGTTGAAATCGAAACTGAAATTGAATAAGTTATCTATTGAATTGCATATTGTATCTGTTTGATTGAGTGATTATCTGTTTGAATTTATATGTTTAAACTGTTAATTGAAAGCCTTATCGGCGGCCGAATTAGGAACCGTTTAGTGTTTCATGATCAGTAGGATATTTGTGATTTAATGGTATATTTACCTGAAAATTGATTAGGAATGACTAAATTAGATTTAAACGAGTTAATTTCCAAGATTGACTTAATTACCACATTGCCATAGCTAGTGGATCTTTGTTTATTCATATATATTGTGCCTTATTACATCTAGATCACCATTTGATCAGCCCTTTTCTTGCTCATAACCGACCAAACTAGAGAGAGTGAGAGATAAGAGAGAATTGGACTCACATTGATGAAATTGCTAGAAGAACTTGAAGATTTGTAGCATAAATTGACAAATTGAGCTTGCAAGACTTGTAGTTGACACTCTAGGTAAGGAATTCATTGTCTTCTTGTTATCTTTAAGCTCCATCTTGCATGTATCATGGTTATAGAGAAGTTGAGTCTTGATTTGTTCATAATTGTTGCATTGGAGTTCCATTCATGCATGCATGGCCATCTTGGTGCATTTTGAGTTGAATTCATGTTGAAATTGTACATGCATGTCCATGTTTATATTATGGTCCATGTTTTCAAAATGTTTTCCAACTATTGAGCTCTTTAGAGCAAGGATTGAAGCTTGAATTTGGTTTAAAACTCATGCATTGCATGTTTACATATTGTTCTTGAAAAATAGTTTGAAATTGGGTTTGAATTAAACACCCTTGGGCTTCGATTTCTTAAATTGAGTTTTGAAACATGTTATTCTAAGTGTTTAAAAGAGTTTTTCCAAAAAATAGCCCAAGAGGATCGAAAATGTTGCTTTTGAACTTGGTTTTGAGCTTGGGACTCAAATCTGGGATTTCCAGATTTCTGTTGTCCGCTCGAGCGGACGAAGTAGCGCTCGAGCGGAGAAATCGAGCTCCCAGCATCTTGCACTGTGCATCAGTCCGCTCGAGCGGAGTATTGGGCGCTCGAGCGGAGGACTGGGTGACACGCTCGAGCGGGCGTCGAGCGGAGATTTCACCTATCCAGTACTTTTTGGTCCGCTCGAGCGGGGATGTTGCGCTCGAGCGGGGACCTTTGTTTGCTTGTCCGCTCGAGCGGGGAAACCTGCGCTCGAGCGGGACTCTGTTTCACTGAAAATTCTGCAATTGTGTTCCATGCGCATCCTTGCATCCTCATCCCATCCTAGGCATCCTTAGGCCTAGTTTAAAGCATCTTAATGAGGATTTAGACATAGAACCACACCGAGGAAATTTAGGGATTTAATTATTATCCTTCCCGATTGTGAACTTAGTGTGTGTTCTCTATTTGTTAACTGTTTAGGGTTGGCTTCGGGGACGCGCTCTAGCTGCTATTAGCCCAATCTCTGTGAGTAACAGATTGTGTAAAGATATGTTCAAAATGGTTATCTTTGAATACTGAACAGAACTGTTTACTGAACTGATATTGTTATTGAATGAATGTATGTCCTGTATTGTGAACTGTACTGTGGCATCCTTAGCACTTATTGCTTACTGTTATTGTTACAGAGCTCTGTCGGTTTCCTTGTGGAACCATACTATTTATTGATTGATGGCCATCACTACTGTTGGGTCTGTTGAGGCCCGGTCCTTTTGGACCTACTGTTTATAAGCTAATGGATGTACCACATATGATTGATTGACTGACATACTGAAAAGCTGAAATGCTGTTTAATGAACTGTTTTCATTACTGTAAGGACATTCATTCATAACCTCTTTACGCATTATGTTATTCACTGGGCTTTAGCTCACTGTTTATATATATATATATGTAGGTTCTCAGCAGCCAGACCGGAGCTAAGAGCGTGGGTTAGTCCCCAGTTTTGTCAAGCCAGCCTATGTGCCTCACTGCGAGGTTCTGAGACGCCATGCTATGGCTTGGGGTGTTTTTGTGTTCCCCACCTGTCTCTTGACTGTTTTGTAATATTGTATAAACTGTTTACTGTTTGACCGTACTGTTATCGAGGGATTAAGTCCCCGTACTGAATGTTGTATATAATTGTATCGACGGTACTGTTTTGAACCGTTTGAATGCATGAAAAATGTTTTTGGCATACAGATTCTCACAGCTCAATGGACACTAGTTACTTACTGTATTGGCTTCCACCAGGCCCTGTACTCTGTTTAACTGTATTACTGTTCAGCAGGCCTTCGGTAATCTCGGATTACTGGCCAGTTACGGTGCTAAACCCATAGGGCCGGGTTTGGGGTCGTGACAGCTGTAATGCACACACTGCCAGGAAGCTGGCCGGCTAGGTATTTTGGTTGCAGGTGGCCGGCCGGCCACCCCCCCATGGCCGGCTGGCCAAGGGTCAAAAGGGTCAAAAAGATTTTCTGGCCGGCCACCAGATATTGGTGTCTTCCCATGTCCCCTCATTACAACCCTGTGGTTCAAATCTGGAAAATGTAAAACAGGAGAGAGAACAAGTCACTTTTAGGAGGGGTTCAAAAGGTTCAAGTTGAATTTCTGGCCGGCCATATGATATTAGGGTCCTTCCATGTGTGTACAACACAAATATGTGGTTTGGGGTTGAAGAAAGTGGCCCTAAAGTGGTCAACATTGGCTCGGAAGTGAGAAAAAACGGGCGTCGGAGGGCGCCGGAGGAATATAACTGGTTGCTGAGACAATTGCTGGCCTCCTACCCTTCAGTGACCTTCCTGGTGATAAAACAGAGGTACCTGCCAAAAATGAACGAAAACCGATGCAAAATGAATGCTCGGGGGCCAAAACACGCAGTTCGGGGTCCCGAAAATAGGCCGTTAAGCACCGAAAGTGGCATTCGACCACGAAGTGGGTCTCTCAGGCCTCAGTGTCCCTCAAAAGGGAGTAAATAAGATGCATGCCAAAAACCGGAGCAAACGGAGGTGGTTAAGAGGTCCCGAACCGAGGCACACGGCCGTCGGCTCCGAAAAACCGGAAACCGGGCTCCAAACGGGAAAAATGGCCTACGACCACGAAACGTAGCCTACAGCCACTGAGAGATGATCTACGAGACCTCTCCCTCCCTTCGGGAAGAGAAAACGGAGCCTGGTTCGCAAACCAAGGCAAGACACGAAATAGCCCGGAAGTCTAGAGGCAAGGCTCGCAGCCGAGACTCTGAGACTTCTGAACGAACACAATATGCAATATCACCAAGCGCTCAATCAGTGACGTCTGAGTCTTAAGGTTGGTCAAAAATGGGGTGTCTACAACCACTCGAGCAACCACTCACATTTTGCATGTCCGCTCGAGCGAGGACCCTGTTTTCAACAATTTTTGTTAAGTATTTTCAAATGCATTTTTGCATCCTCTTTCCATCATAGACATTCCTGGGCCAAGCTTAAGACACCATAATGAGGATAAAGAAGTAAAAACACACCAAGATAAGAAAGAACAAAGTAAATGTTTCCGGGTGTGTAATTCAATATGAATTCATTTTGTACCTGTGTAGGTCATGCGCCACAAGATATCTGAGCTACTTACTCTATTCGTCTATTTGGAGCCACTTGTTATTTGTGAGTAATAACTCCGTAAAGTTATGTTAGACTTTGATTATTTTCTGATGATACGACATGATTAGTTTTTTGAAATGCTACATTTTGTGTAAATGAATGATCATCCAAGTTTCTGAAATGTACTCGTGGCATGGGTCATCAGGTCCTTTTATGGGTCATCGGAATGCCTTTTTGACTGTCTCTTTATGGGTCATCGAAAATGTCTCTGTGCACACGAGTCATGGGAATGCCTTTACGGCTGTCCCTTTATGGGTCCTCGGAAACATCTCTGTGCACACGAGTCATCGGAATGCCTTATGGATGTCCCTTTATGGGTCATAAGAATGCCTTCACGGCTGTCCCTTATGGGTCATCGGATTTGTTAGCGCTAATGGATGTGCCACGTACTATGATGTGAAATGTATAAACTCTGAAAATGAATATGATCAAGTATATGAATCTGTTTCTGATTTGAAATCCGTATATGCATAAAACTCTAATTTCTAACTCTATGATGGACATTATTCATTAAAATCTTTACTCTGTTATTATTTACTAGGCTCCCGCTCATTATTTATGTTATGTATGTAGGTGACCAAGCGCACGACTGTAACAGCGCCCGCGTGGGACCTCGATGCTACAGTTCGGACTCCCCTTTTTTTGTTTGTTGCGGTTCGTAATCTGAACCAAAGAGTCCAACTCTGGCAAATCGTTTTGAGAAAAACAGATTTTTAGAAAAGAAGTGCCAAACATGGACTACTTTGCCAGATACAGAGTCGCCACCTAAATATTTTTAAAATGGGGAATTTAGGAAACCCTGACTCGGTGCCGAAGGCCACGTGTCCGTCATCACCAAAGTTGTCTTGGCTCGGGAGCTTGGGTACGATCGGGGAAGGTCAGCTATGAGTACCCCCTTTCGCCCGGTCCGAAGACCGGCCTCTACTAACCATGATATCCGATTTTGAAAACGTTATGTGCTCTCGTTCCGGTTATTAGCCTAGAATTACTATGTTATGCGCACAGCAAACAAGTATAGACTAGATTGCCTAATTTGGAAACAAGCATTGCATATCCGTTCGTTTTGAAAGCGCTTCGGAATTTGCTACTCGCAAGTAGGCTAAAACACGGATTTCAACGAGTTTTTCCAACTCAAGCAATCCAACCTCCACCCACAGGAATTCAAATAGTTTATCTCATATAAGCATTTAGCCACATGGTAATTATGCCGTTATGTTAACATTCACACGCATGCGATATGCTAAAGCATAAATACTTACATTGTACTCCGTGCCAAAACAATAAACTAGTTAGCAAAAATGCATGTCCTAGTTCATGTTAAAATGACTAATGCAACACATACAGAGATGCAGTTTAGGATAGGCTCGGCTAACCCTAAAATGGCATGTGAAATGCAATTATTCGGTGCACGTATTCAAGTTAGATTTGAAGATACAATGCGGTTTGTATGATGTACCGAGCCCGGTGCATGTAAGACAAATGTATGGATGCACGCATGCATTGCATAAGGTATGCTAAAATAAACGTGCCCTAATCTACCATCGTAAGCTGGTAAATAGAAGGGAAGAAAGAAGTGGGGGTTGGAAGACATGCACACCACTCACGCACACTTATTACAGATTTGCAATCGCTCGGAGGGACCAAAAGAATATACAAATTAATTAACTACGCAAGCTAATTAAATATTACAGATCAATTAAATTAACTAAACAAATTAATCAATTTAATTAAAACAGTAAAACCCTCGGGGAAGCGGGTCAGATGCAGGCGCATGCTCGGGACTTTGCTCGGAATCGCACTGCCATGCATAGTCTGCCTCTGTTTTCCCTGCTTTGCTCCTCTGAAAACTGCCAAAGTCTCAGGAATGCCTCTCAGGATACTGGGGGATCCCACCGGCTAAGTAGAACGACACACCGGCACTAGGATGTGGCCATCGGCACAAAATGAACCCATCGGCTGATGACTTACTGCCGGCCGGCACAAAATGTTGCCGGTCGGCAAACAATACCTGCAGAACCTGCAACTCACAGCAGCAGAGGGCAAAACTTGCATGGCAATACAATTCAACTAATGTATGCACCAATCATGCCCCCTATCATGTTTGTGACTCAAAGGGGTATGTGCCTCGATTCTCGGGCCATCAATCACGTATTTCCATGCATGATGGCCTAAAGAATCAAGTGTGCACTTTCATGTCAAATGGAATGCAAACCAATCAAACAAAACAAGGCCCAATTCCTATCACCAAATCAAGGAACAAGGCATGCATGCAAGATGCAATGCAACCTAGGCATGCAAGCTAAGGATGCAACATGGCATGACAAGGCACTTGTGCAAGCATACTAGCAAACATGAGGCAAGCATGCAACCAAGAAAATGATGGTCTTAAACATGATCTAGGTAACTCTAATTAGGCCTAAAATCAGTGGCCAAAACCAAGGAAATGAAGGCCAAAATGCACACACACATGCATGCAATCATGGTCCAACACCTTAAGCATAAACAAGGCAACTCTTAAGCACACTTAAAGAGACCAAACAATAGACAATTAGCATGCAACACAAGCTCTGAAATTGCACAAAATAGAGGTGCCAAACCAACTAATTCAAGCAAGTAAAGCATGCAAATGGCCCAAGTACTTGAGGCAAGCCAAGAGGCTTAAACCAAGGCCAAACCCACCAAGCCTCACAAGGCTAAGGGGACTCAAAACAGGTCAAAGCCAGACCTAAACAACACCCGAGGAACACCTAGATGGTATCTAAATGGCTTGAATTCAAAGGCATGCGCAAATGCACTTTCAAGGGGCATACAACACAAGCTCATAAGGCGTTAAAGAGGCATGCAAGGCAAGCATACAAACATGTTAAAGGGACTGAAATAACATGAAAAATGACTCCAATCCACTAAATCAAAGCAAACAAAGCATGCTATACACTTACATACTTAAGGCCAACAAGCCCAAAAATGCAAAGAGGCTATATAATGCATGCTAGGGTCGACTCAAACAACCTAAGACAGACCTAAAGCATGGCAAAATAAGCACAAAAGCTTCACAAATCTAAGCCTAAAACATGCTAAAACAAAGGCACACAACCTAAGGCATATTAAGGCAATCACAAGGCATTACAAGGTAGGTATGCAAGACATGCATGGTACACCAAAACCAACTTAAAACCATGTTATATTATGGAAATTTAAGCATGAAAAACAGTCATGGCATGCTCAACACACACTCAAACATAAGCTCCCTTAAGAGACCAAAAATGGTCCCCTTCAAGGACAACAAGGAGAGGGGGTGGCCCTCCCCTTTTGGAGACTTCAAGGCACCATCCCCACCACTGAAATCCCTCAAGATTTCAGTGGTGAAGAGGCCCAAACACCAAAGTCTCGAAACTTGCACAAAATGGCACAAAAATGGGGCCTTTCAAGGCCTAAGGGTGGTCAAACACACCCAAACCACAAAACACTCTTAACAAACAATCAAGAGGGTCTAAAAACAGAACTTTTTTATGTTATACACTAAACACAAAAACAGCTCTAAGATAGGTAGAAATATGATGCAAAAATGGGGTAAAAAGGACTAGTTTCTTACCCTTGAAGCCTTTCTTCAACAATGGTGGTCTTGTTGCCTCCTTAAGCTTCAATCCAGTCAAAAATAACAAGAACAAGCCCTTAGAACCTCAGTAGCCCAAGGAAGGTGAAGCACTAGGTGCTTGTGTGCAATAGTATGGACTAAAACACACACAAGAGTAATATAGAGATAGGATGTCTATTGAACCCTAACCCTAAAACCAGAGCTTCCTCTATATTTTCTAAACAAAAGGCTCTAATTTTTCTAACCCTTGAGCAAGGAAGAGGAGGGCTCCTCTTATAGAGGAGCCAATCTTGTAAACTTACAATGTAAGCTAACAAGATTGGCATCCCTCCATACACGTGTATGGAGGGGAAGCAAATGCCAGCCAGCTGTTTCAAAATATCTCCAAAAGCAGCTGAACAGTAGTCGGGCCGGCCAAAAATGTCATTTTGACAAAATTGGACTGCCGACCGGCAACAAAGAGTGCCGACCGGCAACATACATTGCCGGTGGCAACAAAAACCAGCCGGTTGGCCTCTATCCACTGCCGGTGGTGTGTGGGGATGCCTCACAAGGCATTCCCTGCCCCTCCAAGGCAAAACACAAGTGTTTGGTGCAAAACCAGACACAAAACGGTCGAGTTCGGAGATCCTGAGACAAGACGCGTAGCCGAGAACTCCGGGAACTCCAAACGAACACAAACATGGATAATCACCGAGTGTTCAAAACGGTGACGTCCACGTCTTGAGGACGGTCAAAAATGGGGTGTCTACAACGACCAGGCTTAAGATGATGCCTGAAGAGTTTTGTATTTGTCAGCCACCCTTTGTGCCTCCCGATGAGGTTCCGGATCATGTCAAGTCCCGTGGCTATGTTTTTTATATTTAAGACTTTGGTTCTTTCGTTTTAATTATAGACAAGTTTCTACTTATATGTACAGTGCTTGGAGTGATGTGTAACAACTGTATCTTTGACATCACACGTATCTTTATTAAAGTTTAAGAATATCTTTCTCATATATGTCTTCACAGCTCAATGGACTATATACATTTCTGTTTATTGCTTTCGCAGCCCCTAATTTCATGTTGTTTTGTTAAGAAGCCTTCGGTAATCCAAGGATTACTGGCCAGTTACGACGTTTAACCTATAGGGGCGGGTTTGGGTCGTGACAGAGGTGGTATCAGAGCACGTGTACTACCGCACACACGAGTCCATATGAGCTCAAGGTGTCCTAGTAAGAAATAGGGACATTTCATCTGCATGTGTAAGTGTGTGTTTATTGAAAGTGAAAACATAAATCTGGTTATGATCATATGATATGGAAACAAATTATTTAAATATTGAAAAATGACTATTTGCCTGTGTTCATAATGTTCCGTTTATCTATAGCAAATGGAAAATACAAGAAGTGATGGAACAGCTAAATCATCTGAGGCTTGAATGAGCTGTATGGAACAAATGCTTACAACTTTGACTGAGGTAATGACTCAACAACAACAGAGGCAACAACCTTTACCTACTCCGCCTCCGTCGGTACAAGTGGAACCAGACAATAATGATATTATCAACTTGACTCAGAAGTTCATGAAAATGAAGCCGAGAAGAGTGAGGAAGCCTTGAAGAAAATTTTGGTCCAAGAAGGGGATGAAGAGCACTTCTTCTTTCTCGGCTCAAGCTTGGCCGAGGATGAGGAAAAAGAGTTGGAAGCTTTCTTACGGGCCAACATAGAAGTATTTGCCTGGATGCCATACGAGATGCCAGGCATTGACCCCAAGGTCACATGTCATATGCTCAATGTAGACAGGTCGGCTAAACCAGTCATCCAGCGAGTGAGGAGGCCGACGTTGATGCATGTTGAGGCAATTGAGGAGGAAATGGACAAATTACTGGAAGCCAAAAGCCATTCGCGAGGTGAACTACCCTACTTGGCTGTCCAACACTGTGGTAGTAAAAAAGAAGAACGACAAGTGGAGGGTTTGTGTCAATTTCACTAGCCTGAATAAGACTTGCCCCAAGGACAGTTTTTCACTGCCCAAGATTGATCAATTAGTAGATGCCACTTCAAGGCATGAAAGAATGAGCTTCCTAGATGTTTACAAGGGATACTACCAGATAGCAATGTATCCCCTTGATGAGGAGAAGACTGCATTTATCACCCTAAAAGGGTTGTATTACTACAGAGTGATGCCTTTCGGGCTGAAAATGCAAGAGCAACCTACCAAAGGTTGGTAACCAAGATATTCAGACATCTGATTGGCAAAACAGTAGAAGTGTACATTGATGACATGGTCATGAAGATCAAAGAACCTGAGAATCATCTGGCCGACTTGAAGGTGATTTTTGATATCCTGAGAATATATCGACTCCGACTCAATGCTTCGAAATGTGCATTTGGAGTCGGGTTTGGAAAATTTTTGGGATACTTGGTCACCAGAAGGGGACATTGAAGCAAGTCTAGATCAAATCAAGGCCATTCTTAACTTGAAAAGCCCGACATCCACAAAACAAGTGCAGATGTTGGCTGGAAGGGTTGCAACCCTGAACAAGTTTATCAGCTGAAATTCTGATAAGTGTAAACCATTTTTTAGTATGTTAAAGAAGGCCACATATTTTTTGTGGACAGAGGAGTGCGAAGTCTCCTTGGCCGACTTAAAAAAGTATCTGACAACAGCTTCAGTTCTGTCAAATCCAATTCCTGGAGAAGAATTGTTCTTATACTTAGCAGTTTCAGAACACGCAGTGAGTGCAGTGATAATTAGAGAAGAGAAAGGAAAACAAAAGACAGTATACTATGTGAGTAAAACCCTAGCAAGTGCCACAGACCAGGTACTTACCCCTTGGAAAAGTTGACACTAGCCTTAAAGAAACTGAATCATTACTTCCAAATTCACAAGATCGTGATACTGATTAAGCATCCTTTGAAGTCCCTGTTGCAATAAGAAGATCTGACAGGTAGGGTAGCCAGATGGATAGTAGTGTTGGGCCAATATGACCTAGAATTTAGGTCCATAACAGCAATTAAGGGCCAGGTTTTAGCTGACTTTGTGGCCGAGTTCACACTTGGTGCCATCCCACGTCAAACTCTGGCGAGCCTCGGCTTAGGGTGCCCCAGGAGAGTAAGAAGAAACCCAGCTGGGGCCAAAGAACCCCACTCAAGTGTAACAGAAGAAAGAAGAGAAACCAAAGCCCTGCGACATCTACGTCGACGACTTCTTTCACCTGTTTGTTGATGGAAGTTCAAACCGTCAAGGAGCGGGGGCAGAAGTAATGTTAGTATCACCAGATGGGAAAATGTATAGAGCAGTCTATTCGTTTGGGGTTCAAGGCCTCAAACAATGAAGTAGAGTATGAGGCACTGATTGCAACGTAAAAGTTAGCAGCAATGGAAGCCGATAAGATGGTTGTCTTCTGTGACTCCCAACTTATTGTGAATCAGGCAACAGACGAGTATGCAGCCAAGATGAAAGAATGATAGCCTATGTCAAAGAAGTTGTTAGACTGCTAGCGTTGTTCCAGGATTGCTGGCTGCAGCAGGTTAGCCGAGATGATAACAGTCATGCCGATGCCTTGGCTAACCTGGCCAGTGCAATGAAATCAGGGGAGGTAAGAACAATAATGGTTGATTATTTGTCAGGCCCAAGTGTGGAACACTAATCATAGAGTATGAAGCAATGTGTGTGGAGATGGGTCTAAGTTGGATGGATGCAATAGTAATGTTCCTTAGAATGGCAAGCTGCCAGACGACCGAAAAAATGTACATAAGACCAGATTAAAGTCGGCCAGGTTCAGCCTAACAACAAATGGCCATCTCTATAGGAGATCCTTCACTGGTCCCCTTTTGAGATGTTGTGCATCCCTTCCAGATTGAAGACTTCTTGTATGAAATTCACGAAGGGGTATGTGAAAGCCATACTGGGGGCAGATCACTTGCTCATAGGGTACTGGTGGCCCTACATACAGAAGGATAGTGAAGCCTACATTAGAAAGTGCGAGAAGTGTCAAAAGTTTGCACCTTTGATACATTAACCAACAGTAGATTTGAACCCAGTATCCAACTCTTGGCTATTTGCCCAATGGGGCATGGATCTTATTGGACAATTACCCCAAGCAACTAGGCAAAGGAAGTTCTGCTAGTAGCAACTAATTACTTCACAAAGTGGGTAGAAGCTGAACCCTTTACGAAGATTCAAGATATTGATGTGAAGAACTTCATATGGAAGAACATCATCACCAGGTTTGGGATCCCACAGACAATAATAGCAGACAATGGTACACAGTTTGACAATAAGCTAATCAAAAACTTTTGCGCAAAGTACAAAATCAAAAAGTACTACTATATTCCAAGTTTCCCTCAGAGCAATGATCAGGCAGAAGCATCCAATAAGATTATTTTGGATGGGATCAAAAAGAGGTTGGAAGTAGCAAAGAGAAAATGGGTGGAAGAGTTGCCTAATGTACTCTGGGCATATCGGACTATGCCGAGAAGATCAATTGGGGAGTCTCCATTTGCCATGGCTTATGGCACTGAAATAGTTATCCCACTAGAAGTCAGCATCCCTGGGATCAGAACCCAGGGAGTAGAGAATGGGGACTAATAAGACATTTCTAGCCCGAGATTTGGACCTGTTAGAGGAGAAAAGAGAGAGAGTAGTAATTCGGTTGGAGGCATACCAGCAACAACTTGCTAGGGCTTACAGCAAAAAGGTCAACCCAAAATAGTTTAAGGTTGTGAACCTCGTCCTAAGAAAGGTCGTTGGCAACAAGAAGAATCCTAGGGAGGGAAAACTTGGCCCAAACTGGGAAGGGCCTTATAGAATCATCTCGGTTGCCGGTAATGGGGCATATCGGCTTGAAGACACTGAGAGTAAAGAGTTGCCAAGACCCTGGAACACTTACAACTTGAAGTTTTTTTTATCATTAGTCGTTTGTTTTTCAGAGTTATGTCATACTTTTATTAGCCGAAGTAATAATAAAATTCTAGTCTGATTTTTATGAATTCAAAATTTGTGTAAAAGGACTGACCAGTCCTGTGGCGATGTTTCCGAATGAAACATGACGAATAACTTAGACTTATTATATGGCAGAGTTGAATTATACTTGCATATAATAGAATTGAACTAAGTTGGCAATTTTTCTGAATGAAGCATGACGAATAACTTAGACTTATTATATGGCAAAGTTAAATTATACTTACATATAATAAAGTTGAACTAAGTTGGCGATATTTCTGAATGAAACATGACGAATAACTTAGACTTATTATATGGCAGAGTTGAATTATACTTGCATATAATAGAGTTGAACTAAGTTGGCGATGTTTCTGAATGAAGCATGACGAATAACTTAGACTTATTATATGGTAGAGTTGAATTATACTTACATATAATAGAGTTGAACCAAGTTGAATTAACCTAGACTTTGCCATGTTAGCAGAGTTAAAACTCAGAATAAAACTAAGTTTGCTTTAGTTGGATTAACAAAGGATCCAAGGTTGAACGCATTGGCTAGTCTTTGTTTGAATCTAACTTCGGTGAAAGACTATAAACGCATAATGTGAGCTTAAGTGGAACTTAGGTTCATATTAGGGGGCAGAGAGGATGAATGATAAATAAACTTAAGAGCTTGGGACTTGTTTTGAAATTTTTAAGAAAAATTTACAAGTTAAAATGGGCTTAACACTTGTTGAAATTTCAGAGAAATTTACAAGTTGAAATTTCCGAGGTACATATTACCCGAGATGACCAATCAGGTTGCCAGGCTTGGAAAGGTTGGAAGGGTGAGGTCTTGACAGAAGACAACAAGTGGAAGTAAATAAGCAATACTTGACTAAATAAGTTTAAAGAAACAACACTTGTAAAAAATATTTCGAATTATTTTTTAAGTGTTAGCCAAGGTGTTTCAAGTGTTGACTGAGACAAAGAGTCAATATTTATATCCGAGGTACTTTACCCCGAAGTGATTACACAGTTAAGGTGTACTTTGAAGAAGTAGAAAAATATTCTAAGTATGGAGAAACATACAAACATGCAAGGCATAAAAAGAAAAGCAATAAACATATATACACCTAGCCAAAGGAAAGTATGCATTCATAAAAGAAACTATTTCAAAGTCAAAAGCACTTCAGCCTGGCCAAGGAAACTACTTGTTCAAATTACAAAAGGGCACATTGGCCAAAACAAAAGCTCAGATAGCAAAATATTACAACTGTTCAAAAGTAAGAAGAAAAAGTATAAAAAGGGAAAAATCCTAAGTTCATGCATGTCCGACATTTTCCGCAATCTGCCCTACCGCGGCAATTGGCGTTGTGTCAGCCTCGGCAGGCAGCTGGGTAGACCTTTCAGCTTGGACCTCGGTATCAATTTCACAAAGGGTGTCATCCAAGCTCTTGTTGGCAGTCTCAATCTCAGCTTTAGAAGTAGTTTTTTGAACCTCATCCTCTTCATCCTGAGTCAAGTCTAGGACTTGCTCATTTAGAGTTGAGGATTTGGCCCCAGCAGAACCTTCAGCACCGGCTTTGACCTCGGCTTCTTCGTCCCCCTTAGCCTCATCCTCAGACTAGCTTGGAGCGGGACGAATAGCATGACAAGTTGGCTTTCGTTCCAGAGAGGCAAGTCGTCATGGATGGCCAACTCCTTCAAAGCAGCCATCCAGCCAAGGGTGTAATCCATGTTGTATGTCTGTTTGACTTGTTTTTTATATTCATCACGGACGTCGGCTACCCCTTTGGCATAGGCTTTCTCATCTGTCTCCTTTATCTCAGCCGCCTTGGTGGCAAGCGCTGCTTGCAGTTCTGTTTGGGCTTGGGCCTCATTTTCCTTGGCTTCTTTGGCCTCGACCTTGGCTACCTCGACAACATTCTCGACAGCCTTGGCGCGATCATCGACTTTACTCTGGGTCAGTTGGGCAGCTTTCGCCTGGTCTTGCAAGCTTCGGATGCGAGCCTTGGCCTTGTTTAAGGAAGACAGGAGCTTGGCTGCCTCCGTAGTTTTCTTGGTTAGTTCTTTCTTGAACTCCTCTGATTGACTGTGAGGGAGTGACCTTGCTGGATGGCCTGCAAAAAAAGAAAGAAAATTCGTTAAGTATGGAAATCAGAGTTGAAATTAGACCACATATTACAAAATACTACAAACTTACCAAAATGCAGTGTTGCATCATCATTGCGTAGTTTTTGTACTAGAAGAGCTCGACCATCCGACTGATGTTGGTCAGAAGGAGAACGACGGTGGAAAGGGCGGCACCAACTTCCAGACTATTGAGCGCACTGTCCCCGACTAGAAGAGGTTAGTCTCCAACCTTAACAGATGGGGTCCAAGGCTCGTCCGCACGAAAAACAGAGGGCTCTGGCTCAGAAGACCCCCTGGACCTCGGTTTTTTGGATTTCGGTTGATCAGATGCCTCAGCCTCGACATGCCTCTTCTTGGTAGATGCAAACTTCTCTATTTCAACCAATTTTGAAATTGGCAATGTGTCCTCTGATTCTACCTCAGTGGCGTTGGGTTTGGCCTTGGCCCTTTTAACCATTTTTACCTTGGGTTTTCGCTAAGATTGGGAAGGAGATGAGAAATAGATCGACACCATGCCGGGAATGTTGGCAAGCAGGTCGTCCGGAATGATTTTTGCACAGTCCATTTCTTCGGCGGTGGCGGCAACAGTGACCATGGTGCCAAAGCGGATTGCTAGAAGGGTTATGGGAGGGTTAGCAGCATAATGAGCCGATGCCTCATATTCTCGACGTCTGCGGCTGTGAGTTTTTCTGGCAGGAACGGAAATTGGAGCTTGGCGTCGGCGTTGGTAGTGGAATGGAGGAATTAGCTGAGGGGCAGAAGTCGATGGTTAGTCTTCAGTATCAGAGGTAGAGACCTGATCTGGCCTTAGAGATGAAGCAGGTGGAGGAGTGGTGGTGGATGAAGGAGATTTGCTTTTTCTAGGGGCGTCGGGCAGAGGACTCCTATACATAAGGACGAAGTTGAGGAGGACTGGAGCCTTGCGCACTGCAATGGGTAAGCCAAGAAAACGCACCAGATCCCTACTTGGCACGTAGTATTGACAGAAGTCCTTTTGGGGTTGAGGAAGGGCTGCAAAAACACAAAAAGAACATTAGAAACAGAAATATAAATTAAGTAAGGCAACATAGAAAGGGACTTTGGAAGGGGACTAGGTCCTTACCCTTATTATCCCTAAAAACTTCGCAGTGCAAGGGGAAGAGGTGGAGTTCATCATCTGGCGCGAGCTCCCAATTGCCTGAGATAATTAGGTAGTCATCTGCCATGCCTTTGTTAGAATTTGGGATATCGGCTATCAGCTTGTATTGCGTAGATCTC
This sequence comes from Camellia granthamiana, assembly GCA_036172215.1. Lineage (NCBI taxonomy): Eukaryota > Viridiplantae > Streptophyta > Magnoliopsida > Ericales > Theaceae > Camellia > Camellia granthamiana. The sequence continues at coordinate 49,616,239 of CM069916.1, read as the reverse complement.
GGCTTGAGGTAGTTGGTGTAGCCTTTGTGTGTTTTTAAGCTACACATGGTATAGTAGTACTGGATGTCAGAGAGAGTGATTCTAGCGTTTTGTTGACGTAACAGTTTGGTAATGCCATTGATGATCCTAAAAGAGTTAACAGCCAACTGCATGGAATTGAGTATATAATAGTGGAGGACTTCCCTAAAGAGGATACCTAGGGAAAACCTAACTCCTTATTCAACAATGGAGACGACTAGAAATGGCATGTAATCCTGGCTAGGCATAATTGAGTCGTCCTTCTTAGCCAACCTCAGATGGACATCAGCCGAGATGGAAAACTCTTGCCAAAAGTACTCTAGTTTGGTCGGGTAGTCTACTCTCCACCTAAACATGCCCATAATGTTGGCTTAGTGAAGATTGGTGCAAAATTTCAGAAAAGAATAGTTGGTATGGGTTTAAAGACCTCGGCTAAAACCTAAACTAGCACTAGAGCTAGGGTTTTTACAGATCTAAGGGAAGTTTGTGTTAGTTTCTCCTAAGTATTTGGTTTCTAAGCAAGTCCCAAATTTTAAGTCTACGTAGAAACAAGAATCAAAGGCAGAAATCTGGAAACAAAGCAAGAAAAGCATAACAGAAGCACAATTCAGAATCAAGAAGTACGAAATCAGGAGTAATGACTAATTGGCAAACTTCAATTCATGACATTTGACAAATGAGTCTAAGGCGAATGTTGAGTCTAAGGCGAATGTTCAGGGACAATGAAAACAAAGCACAAGGACAGAGGAATCGATTCAATAAGCAACAGGTGAACATTTAAGAGATGCAGTAAAAAGCCAGTACGATGAGGAACAATAAAGTAGATTCAAGAACAAGAATTGATTGTGCAAAATATGAGTAATGGCAACCAAAATCAGGGAACGAATGGAAAAATATATAAGCAAGTTCACAATAAACATCATATAGCAAAGAAGGAACACATACAGATTAGTGGAAGATTGAAATTAAAGGAAAAGAAACTAGGAACTCACCGATTGTAGCTGAAGAAACGACGCCAAGGCAATGATCGCCGGAATCAGACGATGACAGTCACTGGAATAAACCAACGAATGCCTCACCAGAAGTAATGGACGGAGCAGTTGCAGGAGCTTAGAAGCATGAAAATGGAGGCTTGGGAAAGAAGCGTTAGAGAGAGAAAATCTGAAGGCGAATTGAATTCTCAAAAGTGAAGAGACGGGGAGAGAGGGAGAAGTTTTGTCAAAAATATGAAAAGGCGGCAAACCATAATGATATGCCTTGGACGACGTGTTTGTCAGGTGGTGTGTGCAAATACGACCTGATAGCACATGTCAGGTGCAAACCAATGAGAGAAGGATGCGTGGCGAAAACGGTTAAAAAAAATCGTGCATGACAGCTCATGAGCAGATAAAACTGTTGGAGTTCTTGATTTAATGAAGCGAAAACCTCAGCTAGAGGAACGATCTCGGTTAAGGAACTCAAGGAACTTGGTTCTTAAGTCTTGGTCATTGATAAAGATGGACAGTTGAGTCCTGGATACTTGAAACCGACGAGTCATGATCTCGGTCGAAAGGGAAGAATGAATTTTAGCCGACATAACATGCGAATAGGCGATGTAGGTTCCATCACCTTAAGTTGTCGAGGTAATAGAACCTGGGGGCAGTTGTGGAGACATATTTTGTGAATAACAGCACGTGGCCAAGGTGACGCCGAAGTGGCAGCCGAGGTGCCACATGGCCTGGTCCTGACACCGAGGTGATCTCGGCTAGGCCAAGGTTATCTGCAGAGATACCGGAATTCAAGATGAGCGGATAAGGGACAAGAATCCTAGAACAGTGGAGGGTCTCAGTTAAGATAAGGATAAGGCTCATGAAGAGTGTCACGACCCAAACCCGGCCCTATGGGTTTAGCACCGTAACCGGCCAGTAATCCGAGATTACCGAAGGCCTATTTAACAGTATCACAGTAAAACAGAGTACAGGGCCTGGCGGAAGCCAATACAGTAATAAAATAATGTCCAATGAGCTGTGACAGTCTGTATGCCAAAAAGATTTTTCATACATATTTACAGAACAGTACATATATATACATGTCATTCAGTGAAACAGGGACTTAATCCCCACTCAACAGTACAGTAAACATTCAGTCTATACAATCCATTCGGTTATTACAAAGCAGTGAGACAGTGCAAAAAGGGGAAATACTAAAACACCCCTAAGCCTTAGCATGATAGGCTCGGAACCTCGCAGTGAGGCACATTGGTTGGCTTGACAAAACTGGAGTTTACTCCGACGCTTCTAGCTTTGATCCGGTGGCTGTACACCTACATATATATATGAGCAGTGAGCTAAAGCCCAGTGAATAACATAATGCGTAAAGGAGTTAAGAATGAATGTCCTTACAGTAATGAAAACAGTTCATTGATTCAGTATATCTGTCATTCAGTGATATGTGGTACATCCATTAGCATAGCAGTACAGTAAACGATAGGTCTTAAAAGACCGAACAATAATTGATGGTCATCAATCAGTAAACAGTAGTGGTTCTAACATGGGAACCGAGTCGATTAGACAAATCCACCCGTTCATAGACCGTCGGTGGGGCCATCCGTTCACAGACCGTCGATGGCAGAGATTTCTCGAACAGTAGCAGTAACAGTAAACAATAGTTGCTAAGGATGCCACAGTACAGTTTAGAATATAGGACATACATTCATACAGTCAACAATATCAATCCAGTAAACAGTTCAGTTCAGTATTTCAGAAGATAATCATTTGAACATATCTTTACACAATTGTTACTCACAGAGATTAGGCTACAGTAGGCTAGAGCGCGTTTCCTCGGAATGGCAACCCTATACAGTTAACAGATTGAACACACTCTAAGTTTCACAGGTGGGAAAGATAATAACTTAATTCCTAAATGCCTCGGTGTGTTCTACATCTACATCCCCATTAAGATGCCTTAAACTAGGCCTAAGAATGCCTAGGATGAAATGAGGATGCAAAGATGCACTTAGAAAACATTTGTAGAATTTTCAGTGAAACAGAGTCCCGCTCGAGCGCAGGTTTCCCCGCTCGAGCGGCAACATCCCCGCTCGAGCGGACCAAAAAGTACTGGATAGGTGAAATCTCCGCTCGACGCCCGCTCAAGCGTGTCACCCAGTCCTCCGCTCGAGCGCCCAATACCCCGCTCGAGCGGACTGATGCGCAGTGCAAGATGCTGGGAGCTCGATTTTCCCGCTCGAGCGGCACTTCCCCCGCTCGAGCGGACAATCAAAATCTGGAAATTCCAGATTTGAGTCCCAAGCTCAAAACTAAGTTCAAAAGCAATATTTTCGATCATCTTGGGCTATTTTCTGGAAAAACTCTTGCAAACACATAGAATAACATAATTCAAAGCTCAATTTGAGAAATCAAAGCCCAAGGGTGTTTAATTCAAACCCAACTTCAAACCATTTTTCAAGAACAAGATGAACATGCAACATGCATGGATTCGAATCATTTCCAAACTTCAATTTGGTGCTCTAAGGAGCCAATTGTTCCAAAAACAAGATGAAACATGGTTTATTCTCAAAACATGGACATGCATGTGATAATCTATGGAGAACAACCTCAAAAACGAGAGACATGTACATGCATGCAATAATTTAGCTCTATTCCAACACCTATGGGCCAATCCAAGACTCAAATCACTAGAGGCTCAAGAATTAAGCAAGAACAAGCTCAAATACTTTAATAAAAGGTTGAATTCTCTTACCTAAGTCTTGAATTAGAGGTATGGAGGCTTAATTAGCAATCTACACTTCAATTCCAAGCAATTCAAGCCAATTCAACAAAATGAACTCAAGTCTCTCCTATTTCCTCTCTCTATAATTCGGTGGTCTCAAGAATGAGGCTAGTCAAATGTTGTGTCTAAGTGTAATGAGGAGATCAAAAGGTGGAGATAATGGGCCACTAGAGTGGCATTTCGGTAAATAAGTCTAAGAATGCAATTCAACTCATTTTAATCTAATTTAATCATGCCTAACCAGTTTTCAGTTAATTCTACTATAAAATCACATAAATTATGGCGATCATGAAACACTAATCAGTTTACAGTTCGGCCGCCGATAAGGCCTTCAATTAGCAGTTTAAACATAAAACATGAACAGATAAATAATCAATCAAACATATAGAATATGCAATACAGTAGGTATACTTGATCAATTCAGTTCCAGTTTCAGTCAGTCGGTTCAGTAATTTATTCAGTTCACTTATCAATCATAATCAGTTTCAGTTTAACAGTGATTGGTGGTTAATCGGTAATTAGTAACGAGGGTTGTTACAAAGAGTTTATCCCTATCTAGCCGAGAGTCCAAGATGAGCATTGAGCTTGAGTCCACTAAAGTAAGGCTTCTAAAGAAATCAAGTCATTGCTAGTTATAAAAGCAAGGCACCATCATGGGTTAAACGTAAGTTCTTTCTTGTGAGTTTAAGCACACATTTACTATCTTTGAGAGACATTGATTACTGACTTGATCGTCGGAGTGCCCCGGGTGGACGAACCACTGCCAAATTCTCATCTTCTTTTGCAGGTTGTTTGGCTTAATCTATTCTACCGGTACTCTACAGCTGAGTTCCCCATTTGGTTATGTGGTCGAAAATCAACACCCATAGAGTATAAGTGTATTTGCAGATGCAGTTGCCTTGTATTTTTCAAATAATGTTTTGCATGTTTTTATAATATAGGCAAATTATTTTTAATAAGCGAAAATATGTTCTAAAATTTTTTATAAATCAATTTCTTTATACCTTAAATCAATTATTATGGCTAAACTTAAAAGATAAGAAAATAGATCAAAATATTTATCAATTTTTTCTTTCACTACACTAATAATGGTTACATAATATTTATTACCCATATATTTTACGAAAACTTTCATTATTTCCATTAACATATATAAAACAAATGGTGAAGTAAGAATATATATATATAAGAAAATAATTTTGTTGCAATATCAAAAGCTTTTAGAAAATTTTTATATAAGGTTACTTGGTGCTAATTAAGTTATGTGGGAGTCAGTACTCTTCCTCTTGATGTTATTGCAAAAAATAAAGCTATTATTTTTCTTTATTTATAAGCTCTTTTTAACATATTATATGTTGAATTACATCCACTGTCTATATTTAAAATTAATTTTTTTAATGTCATACCTTCTCGTTGATAAATTTTTCTGTATTCCGAAATTTGATTAGCAGAAGACATAAATAATAACAACGGCATTTTTTATTACCAGTACATAAGTTCCGTATATATGCATAGCTTCTTTAACAATCAAGTTTAAAATATAGGCACAACAGCAAACATGAAATAAATTATGACCAACAAGTAATTGCAAAGTTGATTTTAAATGGGTTACAGTCTAATTGTAATATGTTGTATTATCTAAATTAATGGTAAATATTTTATTTTGCGAAACCCACTTATATGATACATTTCTTATTTTTACACCAAGCGAATGACCAATATATGAAAATTCAACTAATCTAAATGAAATAATTCTTTTATTTAATTTCCAATTATTATCAATAAAATGTGCAGTGGTACATTAATATTCTAAATCATTATTTGACCACAGATCAGATGTTAAACAAACTTTTCCATTTAATTTTTTAAAGATGTTAAATAATTCACTTTTAATATCCTCAAATTTCTTTAAAATCTTGTTTCTAGTAGTATTTTTTGAAATGCAAAATTTTCATGAATCATTTATATATAAAAAAAAAATCGAGAAATTCACTAGTAGTAAAATGTTGTTCTTTTTTAATAATATAATCAAGTACAGAATTTTGTGCACGTATAGGATTATATGAAAATGTTTGCAAATGATCAGTTGATGAGCCCCTAATTGCATTTGACTTTTAATATCAAATTGTTGACTTTATAAATGTTTGTTAGCATGTTTTTTTAGATAACTAGTACCCCTGCAGATGCAACACCATGTAAATGTGCACAATATTTAAATTTTGCTTTAAATGTAATTATACCATTAGATTATGTACAGCTTTTTTTCGAAATGATCTCAAACACTACTAGTCGTGCCCCTAAATGATGATCCAACTCTTAGAAAAAGGATATTGGGTATATTAGAAGGAGAATCAACAGATTCATGTTGTGTAATATATACATCAATATCGACATAAACATTAGGAATATTAGGATCCATAATAATGTAAGTAAAATAATATATAAGAACTAACAATTAATTTAAATAATGAGTAAATAATAACAACTAATATATGTTCAGAAATAATTAATGTAAAAAAATGAGTTACTAATAAATTTAATTCAACTAATTAATGTTACTGACTGACGAATGTGATACAAAAATTAGTTTGTTCTTATAAAAGTTTCTTCTTGCACAATTGCAATTATCACTTAGGGATTAGATTTCAAACTTAATTAAGAGAGTTGAGAGTTGAGAGAGATTGAGAGTTTGAGAGAGATAATTGTTTGTGAAAAATAAAATGGGAGAAGGGAATATTTATAGAAGTTTGGGTGGAGGGGTTAATTTGTTAAAAAAAAAAATTAGACCGTTGGAAGTAAAACAATCAAATGACCATTTGAATTTTATTTATTTTTTTTTAAAATTTTGATCATTGGATGCATAGAGCCGTTGGGAGGTCGGGTCGGTGAATCGGGTCGGGTTTCAAAATGACAATCCAGGCCCAAGCTCAAGATCTAAGCTCGAACCCAAACCTAACCAAACTAGACTCACCCTAGGCCACAAGCATGCTTCGGACCACCCACAGATTTTTTGTGGTTGACCTCACTTTTCAATTTTTACATTAAAATTTAAGCTTTTTTCATGCTTTTACATAAATGTTCCTTTTTTCAATAGCCTAAGAATCCTATAATGTTAAATAATTATAATTTTAATACATATTTTTTTATATCTCAAATTATTTTTATATATTTTAATGCACTTTATATATATAATTTAACATTAATAATAATCTGAAGGACTAGTTTTAGTATATTCCTTTTAAAAATATCATAAATGATTATTAAATTAAAGGTGAATTATATTAACAATTCTTATAATTTGGAATTTATGTCACTTTAGTTCCTGAATTATTAATCATGATACATTTAATTCTGAATTTTGAATATCGTTTCAAATAATGACGATTGAAGACATTGTTACTTCATTTAAATGGCAAGTCGTCATATAATTTATTTTGTCATGGTTAACTTATATGTTGTTTGAAATATAATGACATTTTTTTAATAAATAATGTTGAAACTTTTTTTATTATAAAATTCTGTTTGATTCTATTTTCAGAATCTATTTTCAGAAATTTTTTCTAAGAAACTAGAAATTAAATTGGTGAAAAAAAATTTAAAACGTATCATTTTTATATAATTTTATTTTTTGGGAGGATAGAAATAATTGTTTAAAATAAATTTTTTTGATATTAAATTAGTTTTTAAAACTCTTAAAATTTCTTTTATCTCCCCAAATAATACCAAAATTATGCTTGTGAAAACATTTCACCCCTTCAATTGAATGCACACCTCTCCACACCCCAAAAAATCTCTTTTAAAAATCTTAACAAAACTCACGAATGTAATTACTATTTCATCTCCACATATTTGTTTATGACCTTACAGTGAGAAAAATAAATGTAGGGTTTTTAATCTTCAATCCGTAGAATATATTATCAAGAAATTGGGTTAGGGTTTTTGTGCTTGAGAAAGAAGAAGAAAAGTCAAGTATGATTACTGTCAATTGCCCTAACAAGACTGGCTTGGGTTGTGATTTCAGCCGCCTCATCCTTTTCTTTGATTTGACATTGTCAGAGTTGATTGTCTGTTCCCGAACAAAAAAAAATGTTCGGTTACTTATTTCCGAACAAATAAACAATGTTCATGCATGTGTTCTCGAATTTCAGTCATATGTTCAGGAGTTTAGTGTTGAAAAAATGACGAACAATTTTTATTATTTTTTGTCATTTTTTTAAAGAAACTTACCCTTATAAAGTCAATCTCCTCTAAACTAAAAATACCATCAAAGTTATGAAACTTTTCTGAGCTTTTACTGTTGTACTCCTCTCGTCTTATGGAGTTGTGGTTGCCCAAAAAAATTTCACTTATTATCATTGCCGAAGAAGTGTAAGTAATCAAATTATTGTCATCGTTATCATCGGAATATTGCCGCCAAAGAGTTTTCAAGGTTTTGAGAGTATGCGGGTTTTGAATGTGGGATTTGGAGAAGATGGATGAGTGGTGATGGAGGTGGGTGTTCTCATAAATCCTATTTCATGGTGTAGTAGGTGTGTGGGTTTAATTATGAGATGTGGTATCCCAAATTATTGATGTCATTTTTAGTAATTTTATTTGAGGTTATTATTTTAATAAAAAAAAGAGCTAAAAAATAGGGGTCCAAAATAATTAATAGGATGTTACTAGCAGCACTCTTATTAAATCAATTCATTAAATCAAAAAATTCAAAACTAAAACATTCCGTATATTAAACATATTGATTATATATATTATTACCTTATAACCATCCATTACATGATAACTATCCAAAACATATCTATTAACAACAAATGTAACCATCTATTGCATAATAACCATAAAAAAATATCAATAAAAACAAATATCCATTACATGACCATAATCTAAACACATACTAAAAATTAATTTGGTAAAAAAAATTTTAAAAAAATAAAAATGTAAAAGATTATCATCTTTATATTTATATTTACTGAGTAGAATAATTTTTTAAAATTTAAAAATAATTTTTTGATATTTATTTTTGTCAAACCAGTTTATATTTTATTAAATTGAGAGTTTTGCCATATGTCTTCAATTGTTCATATTTGGAACGCGATTTAAAATTCAGGGTAAAATGTATCGTAATTGAATGGTCAGGAATCAAAATGATACAAGTCTCAAATTATAAGGACCATTAGTATAATTTGTCCGTATATATATATACACGTAAATTCTCATAAATATATATATTTTTTATCTTATAAAATTTTATAAATTTTTACAAATATACATAAATTAATTTATAAAAAAATTAAAAAAATCATAATTTATATATATTTGTATAAATTTACACAATTTTATAAAATAGGCTCCATTTGGTGGAGCTTTCCAAGTATAATTACATACTCACTTTTGAGTGTGATACTTGTTTAACGTTTTCAAAAATTAATTTGACATTCACTTTTGAAAACTCTTTTCAAGGCGAGAAAATTTAAGTTAATCGGTCGTCCAACCCGTCATTCGACTGGTTGATTGGAATAGTGGTCGGTGTTATTTATTTATTTATTTATATTATAAAAAAAATTTTGCGATTTTTTTTTTAAAAATTATTTATGAGTTTTGAATAGAATTTTAGATTATGTGTTTGGTTATGAGTTATAAATTTTTGTATCAAATATTATATGTCACATTACTCAATTTAAACTCAATTTAAAATTCCTTTCAAAACTCATAACCAAACAAATTTTTCACACTCAAATAATAATTTCAAAACTCATAGATTCAAAATATAATTATATTCTCATATCATAACTTCAAGAATTTACCAAACACTAACTTACATATTTTTATGAAAATTTCCGTAAATGTATAAGACATGCATCTTTCATACCTAAAACCCTTAAAAAAATCGGGTTTGAAAAGTAAAATAGGCAAGTTATTAAACGCCAGTACGAACCGGGTTCGCCGTAGGCAGTGGGCCCTCCTCGGGAAGAAGCGTGTGAATGAAGGGATAGTAAAAGCGACCCAGCTCGCTTTTCTGAAAGCGACCTCTCCTCCCCAAATTCTTTAATTCTTTAAATCCCCAAACGCCTAACAAACCGTCCGATCATCATACCATCACATAGTCAATGCGGTAGGATGCGATCAGAATCCAATCCAACTGCTACCATTTTCAGCCACATGCTATTTATCCTGTGCCTCACTCCACCATTAAACCACAGGAACAACATAATCTGGGGGCTGTCTCTGATTGCGTTACGGGGTTTTAGAGCATCTCCAACCCATCTTTCATATCTTCAAATATGAAGGATGGTCTCCTCCAACCCACCCTTCAAATTCATCTTCATTTGGGAGGATAATGAATTCATCCTTCATATTTGAAGGGAGGATGAAAAAATGAAGGCTCCCTCCAAAACACTATTCATTTTGTATTTCTTATTATATTGCAAATAACTTTTAATTTGTAAATTTAATTTTTATAAAATTGACATCATTAAAAAGTATAAAATCATACCTTTAAAATGAGTATAATATTAAATATATTTTACAAAAATTTTAAAATTAAATATTTATTAATGAATAAAAATTACTTTTTGAATAGGGTTTGAATGAAGAAAATGAAGGATTGTGGTTGGAGTTTGAATGAATAGTGACTTCCTCTATATTTACTTTTTTGAATAAAAAACATTATTTTCATCCTCTCAATGAGAGTATTGCATTGGAGATGCTCTTAGAGAGAGAGAGAGACAGAGAGAGAGAGCTCTTTCATTTCATTTCATTTCAGCGGCCAGTTTTCATCGATAGATCAAAGCGCCATCAGAGGCTCTGAGAGAGAGAAAGCTTCGTTAGACAAAGAGAAGTATCGAATTTCCGATAAAGAAAACCAGGTACGAAATAAATAAGCCCCTAACACTTCTTCTTCTTCTTCAGTTTTGTCCCTTCTCTTTGTGGGCAGATTATAGCAGATCAAATTTCAAATACGCCTTTTTTTTTTTTCTTCTTTCGATCAAGTCCAAAATATATTTTTTTTCGACGAATCGTCGATGCAAATTATAGTCTTCGTTTGCTTCAATTTTCATGTAGAGTTCATTAAGTTGTAGCCGTGTGATATTCATAAGATCATCGGATTGTTTGCATCAAGCGGTTTAGATAAAATTTCCGACGAATACGTGAGATGTGAGGTGTGGATTCTTCGAGAACTAGCATGGATTGCATATTACTACTATATTATTATTTCCCAGCTCGCCTCGAACTAGGCTTCTATTAAAAGACTATTTTATCCTCACTTCCGTTTCCTAAAACCCCAACACGGTGGGGCAGTATCGTCTTTTGGTTTCCACCGTGTACACGAATTGTAATTCTTACTAACTACTACTGCTAAACTTGGATTATATTGACCATAATACTCCCAACTTTTTCATACTAATTTCCAAAAAGGTCTTCTATAGGAGGGTGTATTTGTCAAATTGAAAGTATTCCCGTTGTGAATATAAGACCATGGACCGATCGAACTATCCTATATAAATTCATATTAATCATCGATTTTGATTGCGATCAAAGCATTGAAAACGAAGAGAGAGATTTTGATTCACAAATCCTAACCTAAAATTTTTTTGGTTTTGTGAAGGAGGAGAGAGAAAGAGAGATGGGTTCTGAAGGGAACAAGATGAGCGATAGCACGAGCTTCCAACCATCGGAGCCAAAGCTCTGCGCCAACGGGTGTGGCTTCTTCGGCACAGCGGCGACGATGAACTTGTGCTCCAAGTGCTACAGAGACTTCCGGATCACAGAAGAGCATGCCGCCTCGGCCAAAGCCGCCATGGACAAGCTGGTTGATGGGTTTCGTGTGGAGATCCGTGCTGGGTCGTCGTCTTCGGCGGTTGAAACCGCCGTCGAATCGTCGGCGGCGGTTGTACGGGCGGCCGGAGTGGAATCGGTGAATCAGGCGGAGACGAAGGCGGTGAACAGGTGCTTTTCGTGCAAGAAGAAAGTGGGAGTGTTGGGGTTCAAGTGCAAGTGCGGAGACACGTTCTGTGGGACGCACAGGTACCCGGAGAAGCACGAATGTTCGGTGGACTTCAAGGCGTTGGGTAGAGATGCCATTGTCAAGTCTAATCCGGTGGTTAAGGCTGATAAGGTCAAGAGGTTTTGAACTGAACCGAATCGAACCGGGTTTGGGTTTTGATTATGAATTGGTGGTTTTTTTTTTTTTGGTGGTTGTTTGGAGAAGTATTATTAGTTTGGTTAGATGGGTAGTGGGAAAAGCAGTTTGATTTTTTTGATGATGTTTTTATTTTATCTTCTGGGGGGAGACTGTTGGTGTGAATACAGGTTGGATGAGGCTGATGCCTCTATTGGGAGTTGGGGGTTGGTGGTGTATCAAGAAAAAGTGGTGGCGGATTCCATAATAAAAGTGGAACATTCAATTATTTAGCTGCAGTTGGCCTTTAAAGCTCTTGGCTTTTCTCTCTTTTATTTTTGAATAATGTTCCATGAATTAATTAATGGAGGATTACCAAATGATGTGATAAAATTTTAAAAGTTTTAAATATTTATAATTTGTATAATAAGTGGAGACAATAATAATGTCATAATATTAGTTAGTATAATAATTGGTGCATGTAGCACCATCGTTTATTTTTTAAGATAAATTACAAATATACTTTTTAATATTTGATTAAAATATAAATCTTCCATAATTTTAAAAATTACATTTCACTATTGAGATTTTTAATTTAATAACAAATCTTTCTTTTTATTAATAAATCATTAAATTAATTAATAATTTTTAATAAGGTTAGAAATATGTTTCAATTAATAATTTAGTTAATTTTATTAATGTATAAGAGAGTAATTATGAATTTTATTTTTTTAATTAATTTTGTTAAATAAAATTTTTTAATAAGGAGATATTTATAATTTTTTAAATTACAGAAAATAATCGGTACATTAAACAAAGTTTAGGGATATATTTGTAATGGACTTTTTTTAGGTTGCACACCATGTGCAACTTACACAAAAAGTGTAAGTGGAAGGTGAAAACAAAAGCAGGACTGCAAACAGAAAATGCGTAAGTGTAAGGCGTAAGTTGCACACCATAACAGAACCCATTTGTAATTTATTTTATTTTTTTATTAGTATTATTATTATTTCTATGTAATTAGTACGGATATTAAAAAATAAATAAAAAGAGTAAAGTGGCGAAAGTGACGAACTTGTTTACAGAAAGAAACTCGTAGAGATTATACACTAATCATCAAAGTTTTGAACTCAGACCTATTTTCTTCCCCCAAAAAAAAAAATGCTATGAACTTCACGAACCTAGAATTTATCCCGAATGAGATTCGAGTGATTGAAATTAAATTTGTATAATATAAAAATTATGTGTAAAATAAAGTTGAACAATAATATGACAATTTTAGATAAGTTTTAGATAGTCAAGTTTGTATTTGTAACCAGGCGCGGAGCTAGAGAAGAGCCAGGGGGTCACGTCCCCCCCCCCGGGGGCGAGTTTTGGGTTGCTTTTTCTGTTTTTTTAATACCAAATAAAAAGAAAATATTTTTTTTTAAATTATAAAAATATTTTTTAGAGGGAAATGTTTTTAAAATTATGAGAACAATAATGGTTGTTTTGATTGAAAATTAAAATATTACGATAAGTTATATTATTATCTAAGAAAAATTTATATTTTTTTTTAATGTAATGATGATGTCTATTATTATTGTCATGCAGCCATAATTAATCTTACTATGAAGATATATAATTTATTGAATTGTTAGTTATATTTGACATATGAGGTTCACCTTCCATGTGTTTCTTTATTATTGGTTAATGATATCACATGTCAATGATAACGTGGTATTACCATCATATTAAATTTTTACTCAAATTTTGTATAATTAGCATTATATAATTTAATTTAAGAATCATAACTTTTTTTGTATTGTTCATGATACATTAGTTACAAATAATATTATTTTTTTAATCTTTCTTAAAGTCAATTGTAAAAATTTATGTGAAATATTTTTGTAAAAAATTTTAATGTTATAATTAATAAGTACTCCCTCTAATTTAATTTTCTGGCTCCGCCGCTGTTTGCAACATTGATTTTTTTCACCCTATTGGCATGTTAAAGTATTAGTTTGAAGCTGGTTCATTCCTCAACTTTTATGAATGAATTAGTGGGAGTGTTTTGCTTATCATAAAATTGGACTCTATTGCAAGGGATAAAACAAGAAAGATGAGGCTGGTATAAGAATGTAAATTTTCTGCTAAACTTAATATTTTTATACATATTTTCTAAATTTATTTTACTTTGTGAATTATGAGTAAATTCGTATTTGGGAAATATTTTTTTGAAACAAAGTTTGGTAAATAATGCTGAAGCATTGGTATGGTTTTTCAAAATTTAGTACTAATTTGGTTTGTTTTGTTTTTGTTCTTATGGTTGTTTAATTGTTATTGTGAATAATCTGAGATGCTATTAACATATAGGGCGATTTTGGAAAGTATGAAAAAAATTAGTTTATTAGTTTATTTGAGTCACATCAACTCGATTTTTTTTTTGCAACAATGATTCATCCCCCCTTTTCCCCCCACCCCCCTTTGACCCCCTCTCTCTCTCATTGGTTACTTTTTCTTTTTTTTCTTTTTTTTTTCCTGCTCCTCCAATCACCCCCCGCCACGTGGCAAAGGGGGGTGAGGGGGTGACCCCCAAAAGGGGGTCCCAAGCATTATTCTTTTTTTTGCAAGTTTTTTCTAAAAAAATTAAAAAATTTCAATAAATTAACTTTTTCTTACTTCCCAAAATAAGCTATAATCAGCCTGATTAGGCCGACATAAAGTAAGACATTATGCATGATTTTGGTAATATGTCTTACAATGGGTCCATTTCAGTTCGTCAATGATCGGAGTGAATTTATTTTGTTGAGCTCGTTAGGTAGTTATCATTCTTGTAAAAAATTAAAGTTAATAGGAATATAGGGTGTTCAGACCAGTTTACGCGTAGTTCGATTAATCTTGCGGCCCTGAAATTAATGACTGAACAAACTTTCAATGACTTAAAGGTTTGAAATATTTGACCTTCAAGAGATTCAAACGGGCTATCTCTTGGGTGGTATGCTATTCGGTTGCCTTCTCGTTTAGCCAAACTCCTTAGGATTGTTGATAGAGATATCGATAATGACTTAATCAGATCATATTATTTTGAAAAAAAATATAGATAGTCCATTATCAGTTCATTTTTATTAAGACAAATATTACCCAAATAAGTAGTTATTGATCTAATTTTTTGTTTGAGGAATTTACTCGACTAGTCTAATAAAATGAAGGACTCAAATTATTAAGATGGATCCGAGGTGGATCATCGAAGAGGTGAATAAATGAATTTTTGCATTATTTTCTAAATGCATGCATTACTTACAGAATATTATTAATTAACAATATAAGTAATTGTTGCTTTTACAAAAAGAAGTTTTGAAAATTAAAACTAATAAAATTCTATATAAGATGTCATAAGAAAAATTAGATGTATTAACTATATAATTAATTAAAAAAGAATGTGTTAGCAAAACTTGATAAAGATTAGTATTATTTTTTTTATTGACACCGAAGTGTCCGGGTCAAAACCTGACTAATCCTTAGGGGAATTTTCCGCAAGTACACCATGGTTAATTCAAGAGTTTTAGTATTATTTTTTTTATTGACACCGAAGTGTCCGGGTCAAAACCTGACTAATCCTCAAGAAAATTTTCCGCAAGTGCACCATGATTAATTCAAGAGTTTTCACCAAATTTGATGACTCCAATAAATTGTTAACTGATTGGTGTCTAAATGTTTCACATTCAATCTCCTAATATATATTTTATTAGTTTATTTATTTATATTATTTTATAATTTTGTATGATTTTATGTATTTATACATATGTTAAGTATTTGTATATAAATTACTGTAAATAATATATTTTGAATATTTTATATATTATATTATATTATATATTATGAATTAAAAATAAAAAATAAAAACAAAAAGACAATGGGAGATGTCGGGGCTACTAACAATCTCTATCATTAACATTTTGGATTCTTGAACCTTAGAGGAGCACTCCTCTAAAACCTAAGGCCTTACCATCATGCCAACTCCTTAGGTTAGATTTAATTATTATCTTTGAATCCCAAAACAATAAAATTAAAAATAGAGAAATTACTATTCAAGAGATTTTTTGAAAAATTATTACATAATAATGAAAAAATTATATTTTAATTATTGACATTTATAAAGTTTATCATTTTTCTGTAATATATTTTTTCTGACACACTGTGAAAATATCTTATTTTATGTTGTCATTTTGGCAACCTAATTATACATATTGTCTTTTTATTTTTTTTTTAAGGTTATATTACCTCTATTTTTTGTAAATTTTTTAATAAAAAATTTAAAATTAATTAAAATAATCTATTTTCAAACCACTTAACTTAAAATTTGACAAAATTATATTTGCGATTTCAACAAACACTACAAGAAAACATAGCAAAAAATACGGAAGAATTAGCGACGGCGCGCCTACCGTCGCAAAAAATGAATTTTTTGCGACGGCAACTGCAACCGTCGCAAATAAAGACTTTAGCGACGGCACTGTCTCGTCGGTAATAAAAGTATGCGGAGGGGTCGGAAATGCGGAAGTATTAGCGACGATTTTTTTGTCCCGTCGCAAAAAATAACTTTTTTGAGACGCATATGTTTGCCGTCGCAAACATTGGACCATTTGCGACGGCAAATTTCCGTCGCAAAACAAAGATTTTTGAAACGGCGCCGTTTTATGAACTACTGACTACCATTTGTGACGGTCTAAAACATACCGTCGCAAAAAGTAAAAATAAAAATTCCCCCGCCCCTCCCTTTCATCTTGCCGCT
The DNA here is from genome assembly GCA_036172215.1 of Camellia granthamiana. NCBI lineage: Eukaryota > Viridiplantae > Streptophyta > Magnoliopsida > Ericales > Theaceae > Camellia > Camellia granthamiana. Next base: position 49,599,563 of record CM069916.1, on the reverse strand, counting down.
CGATCCTCTCCAATCCCTAACTTCATCCAAATCCAAATCCCTAACTTCATCCCCCAAATTTCTCAAACGAGCTACAGGTAGCAGTGGTGCGGCGAGCAAGCCAGCGGTGGTGCGGCGGCGACGGCGACAGGTTGCGGTGCTCCGGCGACGACTCTCTCTCTCTCTGCGTATGCTCTCTCTCTCTCTTTCTCTCTGTATATATAGATGAATGTTAATAAATCTGTATATATATATGCAATTTTTTTTTATAAATCTGTATATATATATGCAATTTTTATTTTTTTTTATAAATCTGTATATATATAAATAAATGTGTATAATTTGGGGATGAAATTATAATCTGTATATAAATCTGTATGGAATTAATAAATCTGTATATATATATATGCAAATAAATGTGTATAATTTATATATATATACATAAATCTGTAGATAACTCTCTGTAGATAAATCTGTATATAATTTGCAAATAAATCTGTAGATAAATCTGTAGATGAATTTTTTATGTACAAAATTTTTTTTTTTATCAAAAAAAATAATAAAAATCTGTAGATAATTTTTTTTATAGAGATTTAAAAAGTAAACAACAAATAAATAAAATGTCGATCATAACCATTGAGTCAAAGGGCCTGATTCATTTAAGATTTGGTTGCTTGAAAGCTTTTCATATATTTTTACTTTGAAATCCTTTCGTCTATTTTGTTTTAGAATTTTGGTGATTTTGTTAAATAAATGAAAGAAAGAAAGAAAATTAGGAATATCTTTCAAAATAATTGTAATTTTCATAAAGGTTCAAGTGGATCAGTGTAAGTGAAAATGACATGACATACAACCCACATGCATCCACTTGAAAATAATAATAGTAATAATAAGAGAAAATAATTTTCTTCAGCTAAAAGTGGAAAATTAAAGGATAAGCTATGACTACCTTAGTGGCTCTGAATATTTAGCAATTAAATTTAGATTATTTTTAAATAATAAAAAAAAAGGATTAATGAACAACTTTAAAATAAATAAGAATGGTTTGTATGTTTTCAAGCACATTTCTTTTGCCATTTTGACCATGTTCTTGGACCATGTGAACATTCATTTGAATACTCCCCAACATTCTCCCACTATGTGTGTAGAAGATACGTTTGGTAATATTACTTTTTAGTTTATAAGTTAAAAAATTATTAAAAAAATAAAAAAATTAATAATTTATATTAAAAAGTTAAAGATTTTCTTTTCTTTTTATTTTTTACACATTTTTTCGTAAAAAATTAAAAAGTCATCCCAAACATACTAATTTTTTTTTTTACATCATATTTTAGCCAAAAAGTCAAAAAGTTATTAAAAAAAGTCTGTTCCCAAATAAGGCTTTACATATTTTTTTCAACATGGTCCTAACAATTGTTGACTTCAAACTATCTTCCGAAAAAATTAAAGGGACTTATTTATAGGTTCTAATAGATTAACTTATTATTCAATAGATTTTGTGATAACTAACGACATTTTTCATTAAATATTATTATAAAAACAGTTCATTAAACAAGTTTTGTATTTTTCAAAACATGAAAACAGAAAATGATAAGAACTTCCCTGGCAAATCCGATATACATATATATAAAAGGGTAAGCTTTTTAGTCATTGATCAATTCAAAAACCAATTTGTATAGTTGTATGCTATGCTATGCTCCACGCTGTTTGTTTTAGTGGAAATGTTTTTGCTATTTTCTACATTTGGTATGATTGGAAAAAAAAGTTCGATTTGTTGTTAATAGAAATTAAGTTAATTTGAATATAAAATATTTTTCCTCCCATTTTTCACTTTAAAGGTGAAAATCAAGGTTTTAAAAAAAAAAAAATTAAAATCTTACAAATATTTCTACGCATAAGAAAAGCCAAACAAATTGTAAATGTAAGCGATTAATTAAAATTTTAGTTATGGAGATGTGGTTAAACTTTGAAAATAGTTTCACTTATTTATTCTGTTTATTAGGTTTTTTTTTTTTTTTTTTTTTTTTTGTATTTTTTGACGTTTAATATGACAATTTATTTATTTGCGGAGAGGAATGATATCATTTACTTGGTTTGCGTATGTATTATATTTAGAGTTACTTTGGTGAGATATTTTTGTGGATGTGTACAGATGATGGATAAGAGTTAGATTGATTTGCCAAATAGGATGTCGAGTGAATACATTAATGGGATTGATGAATTCCTTGTGTTTGCCTACACCAATAGGGTTGAAGGTTCGATGATCAGTTGTCCGTGTAGGAAGTGTGAGAATCGATACTATTTTGTACGAGAGGGTGTACGGGAGCATCTGATTTTGAATGGTTTTTTTAAAAAATACAAACATTGGATTAATCATGGGGAATCTTACATATCTCTGCATGGTAATCGAGAGAATGAAACATTAGCTAATTTAGACATTGGGGATGATATGATTGGAATGATTCAAGGGGCTATGGGAAATCCACATGCCGGTACAAGTGTTGAGGGTGATGAACCACAGGGGCCTGATCCCCATGCATCTGAACCCCAGTTCGGTAAATGCAGAGACTGCAAAGTATTTCAAACTTCTTCAAGATGCACAAAGTGAATTGTATCCGGGTTGTGAGAAGTTCACATCTTTGTCATTCATTGTTCGACTTCTACATTTGCAGGTGCTTAATCAGTGGACAGACAAGTCTGTTGACATGTTGCTTGAGTTATTGAATGAGGCGTTCCCGTTGGGTGTGAAACTCCCGGACTCATATTATAGAGCTCAAAAGGTCACAACAGATTTGGGCTTCACGTATGAGACGTGGGATGCATGTCCAAACAGTTGCATGTTGTTTCGAAACGAGGACGCCAATCTTGATAAATGTGTCATATGCAACAGTTCTAGATGGAAATCAAATGGTGATGGTGGTTCAAATGGTCCTAACAAACGTGGCAAACGAATAGCTGCAAAACAGATGAGGTATTTTCCTTTAAAGCCAAGGTTGCAGAGGTTGTTTATGTCATCCAAGACGGCCAAGTTAATGAAATGGCATGCAGAGGAACGAACTGATGATGGTGTCTTAAGGCATCCTGCTGACTCCCTTGCATGGAAAGATTTTGACCGTCGGAATATTGACTTTAGTAATGATTACCGAAGTGTAAGGCTTGGCTTAGCATCTGATGGTTTTAACCCATTCAGGACGATGAACATAGTTCATAGCACTTGGCCTGTTGTGCTCATTCCATACAATTTGCCGCCATGGATGTGCATGAAGCAACCATTTCTAATTTTATCCGTGCTTATTGACGGCCCGAAAGGACCTGGTGACAAGATTGATGTGTATATGCAACCGTTGATTGAGGAGTTGAAAGAACTATGGAATGAGGGTGTGTCAACATTTGATGCATCAACAAATCAAATGTTTCAAATGCATGCAGCTTTACTGTGGACAATTAGTGATTTTCCTGCATACGCAAACTTGTCAGGATGGAGCACTAAAGGCGAATATGCATGTCCTTGTTGCAATAAGGAAACTACATCATGTTGGTTGAAGCATAGTAGGAAACAATCATACTTGGGTCATCGCAGATTTTTACCTACTGGCCATAAATTCTGGAAGGATAAAGTATCATTTGATGGTAGTCGGGAAGTCAGACTCAAACCAAAATTGTTGTCTGGAACTGAGATGTTGCTACAATTAGAATCTGAGGGTATTTTAACCCAATACAAGAGGGTTGACCTTAAGGAGAGGCATAGGAGACAGGTAGAGAAGGAGAAAGCTGGACATCGCACCCACAGTTGGAAGAAAAAGAGTATCTTTTATGAATTGCCATATTGGGAGCACAATCTAATAAGACACAACCTCGATGTGATGCATATAGAGAAGAATGTTTGTGACAATGTGTTGTGGACAATATTAGGGGTTGCAGGAAAATCGAAGGATGGTGTTAATGCTCGGCGTGATTTACAAGATATGAATATTAGAAAACCCCTACATTTGCAGTTAAGAGGGTTGAATAAAGCCTATTTACCACCAGCACAATTCACGATGACCAAGGATGAGAAAGATTTGTTTTTGAAAGTGTTGAAGGAAGTAAGAGTTCCCGACGGGTATTCATCCAATATATCACGTCGTGTGCGCTCACATGATAGAAGTATTGGGGGTCTTAAAAGCCACGATAGTCATATTCTGATGCAACAACTTATTCCATTGGCTATTCGAAGATCGTTACCGAAGAATGTAATTGAACCCTTGATTGAATTGAGCAATTTCTTTAGACAATTGTGTTCAAAAGTGAATCGTGCGACGGATTTGCAATATATTCAAGATCGTATCACTATAACACTTTGTCATCTAGAGAAAATATTTCCTCCGAGCTTTTTTGATATAATGGAGCACTTGCCTATACATCTAGCTGATGAAGCCTTATTGGGTGGAGCGATTCAGTTTCGATGGACGTATCCAATTGAGAGGTATCTTCTTACTTTGAAGCAATACGTGCGTAATAGAGCTCATCCTGAAGGATCAATTGCTAAAGGATATCTTATGGAAGAATGCATGAATTTTTGTGCACAATATCTCAATGATGTGGAAACCAAATCTGGTCGACCCGTGAGGAACTACAGTGGTGATGATAATTTGGGTCATGCTATTGGTGAAAACACAAGCTTTTATCTTGATAATACTTCTTGGGTACAAGCTCATCGGTACATCTTATTCAATACAAGTGCGGTTCAACCATTCATAAAGTAGGTTAACTTACTCACTCAATATTTTATTATGTTTTATTGAATTTTCAACTAAATTTTTTGTATTGCTAAAATTTCAATCTACACAGCAAACACTTTGAAGTACTTAAGCTCAAAATGCCTCGTGTCGACGATCATCAACTTCGGCGTGAACATTTTGAAACTTTTCACATTTGGTTCAAGGAACATGTATGTATTTAACTCTATAGATTCTAGTTACTTAAGTCGATCTACATTTTAAATTTTACATTTTCGTGTTAAATAGGTCCAAACTTTGCGAAGAACTACTGATGTCATATTTTCTGAAGAGATTATTCTATTGGCAAATGGTCCTCATAACCTGGCAAGGAGGTTCAACGGGTATATACTGAATGGGTTTCGGTATTGAGTAAAGGCCATGGATGATCGTCGAGCCACACAAAATTGTGGTGTAGCTTTGAAGGCAGATACCATAAGTTATGCTAGTCGAAAAGACAAGAATCCTCGTCTGGGGTCTGTGTACTATTATGGACAATTGACAGATATTGTTGAGATTCGATATTCCAATGAGAAGAAACATGTGTTGTTTAAGTGTGACTGGATTGACAACATTCACGGAAAGAAAGAAGATGTCTTCAATTTCACGTTGGTGAACTTCAATCATTTGTTGTACCGAGATGATCGAATTACCAATGAACCTTTCATCTTGGCGTCCCAAGCAGAGCAAGTTTGGTATGTTGCAGACCCGTTACAACCAGACTGGCAAGTCGTGGTGAAGATGTCTCAAAGAGGTTTATTTGATATGAGTTCGACTAATCCACAAATCGAGCCATACATGAGCCAACAATTGGAAGAAAATATAATGCTTCGTGATGAAGAAGTTGGTTGGGTGAGGGAAGCCGCAGAAGGGGAAACAGTTGATGTTCAAATAGGCTGATATTTAATCAACATTAGTAATTCAATTAAGGCCAAGGTTGTAGTTAATCATCAATTTCTTAATTTACTTTGTCTTTGTAATTGTATTAGTTCAATTAATGTCATATTATAGTTGATAACAAACCATTGTCTATGTTTCTAATGTCAATTAATATTATATTGCTTGCAGATTATTATGGGAAGGAAGAGGAAGCCTGATCATCCCCGGCGCATGATGTCTGATGTGCTACATAACAGGACATCAGTAGGACCACCATCAGAGGAGGCATCACATCGGCCAGCATCGGAGGGGCCATTAGTGCCACCACCATCTGAGGGGTCATTAGTACCACCATATCGACCACCATCAGTGGCACCACAGCAGCTACCATGTACTCAGCCTCCACGCCTACCATCGGTGCGTCCACCATCAGTGGCACCACTGCAGCTATCATCATTAGCTTATGAGCCATCCGCAGGTATATAAATTTGCTTTGATTTGTATGAAAATTATTTACACATACATTTATTTATGCTCATTATATATAACTTGTTTATTCTCATTGTATTTTGCAGACCCTTCGGCTTCTTCACAGCCCACCTCAGGTTTATTTGATATGATTTGTATTCACATTATTTAAATTTGCATTTGTTTATTACCATTGTATATTGTTTATTATTATTGTATATCGCAGGTCATGTTAGTTCTTCATCAACCTCGACTAGGCGTGGTAGAGGATGTGCCAAGGGCATTAAAGAGTGGGGTACTGGTAAAAAGCTGGACATACAATTTGATGGAAATTACTGCCCAATAGGGGATAACATGGCCAAGTTAATTACTCAACTTGGCATTATTGTGCGGAATGGTAACATTGTTCCTCTTACTTTTCTTGACTGGAACAATGTGCCTGATGATATTGTTGATACTATTTGGAAGGATGTGAAGGTAAAAGTATATTTTTGTCCACAAATTCGAATTCCAAATTTGTGTTATACTTAGCCTTAAACTTTGAAATTGTGTTTTATAGGACAATTTGAATATATGTCCAGAGGAGTACAAGTCAATCTGCATGAAATACTGCAACAGCATATGGAAGGATCACAAGAACAAGCTTAAGGCTAAGTATTTCAACCCTAGAAGTTCTGATCCTAATCTGAAGGATGATGTTCCTATGAACGTTGTGCCAAGCCAGTGGGAACAACTTGTGGAGTATTGGCGTACTTCCGATGCTGAGGTATACAATTACGTTATATTTATGATATGTAAACATACAAATCATATTTACATACTTACATTTGTTGAACCTGTTATAGAAAATTGCAAGTAGGAACGCTAAAAATCGGCGAGCTCACGGCATAGCTCATACCACAGGGCGTACTACTTTCTCTCAGATACGGCATGAGGTTTACATTTTATTGTTTTATTTTTGTATATAAACAAACATTGTATGTTTGCAAATTATTTGGATTCTAATTTTCATATTTCTAAAAAAAATGTAGATGACCAGTAAGGGGGAGTCTACTGATAAGATGAATGTTTGGCTTATGACACGTAGAGTACATGACCCAGAGGTTATCCAGACCTTGGTAGTTTCCAAACACCTTTAATTGTATTTAAAGTTTATTTTTTGTGTGTCAACCATCTTAATTTGGCATATACTTGTATGTCTTATTCAATACAGGATGAGTTTAATCGTCAACTCTCTATGCTACCTGAGGATGGTCGGACTTTGGAGGCTAGGAATGCCATTTTCCATGAGTTGATAGGTCATGACGGACATGGATATTGTCGCACATACGGGAGAATTGTGCCTCGGAGAGCGGTGTATAAAGATGGTGCTGGGCCATCACAATCAACACCCCAGCCATCGACTATTGATCAGATCATGCAGAAGGTTCGTGCAGAGCTAAGGGATGAGTTGAGGGAGGAGCTGCGAGCAGAGTTCTCTACACATTTACAGCAGACGAGAGCTGAGATGATGGCCCTTGTGTCACAGGGGGCGAGTGTGGATCCCAACAGACAGGTTCCATATAAATTAAATGGTTTGATAGTTTAATTTTCACTCAAGATTATGTATAAAATTCAAATATGATTAACACATTATGCATTGACTAACATAGGTTCCTGATGCATCGAGTGGCCACCGGGCATATAGGGAATCTGCAGAAGATGAGAATCCATATACACCACCACCAGAAGATCAGGTATAAAATGTATCTTTGCATTCTAAGCTAAAATGTATCTTTGCATTCTTTACATTCTAAGTTAAGAGACTTGTGGGAGAAGATGAGACTAGTTAGAGTCGGATTTAGCACGAAACTTGGCACACACGACCGCCTAGGCACGAGAGACTTGTGGGAGAAGACGGGGCTCGAATCGGGTTCTCGGTTTGGGAGTTCGAGCCGGATTTCACTTTAGGCAAACTAGTTCCTTAAGAAACTAGAATTCGAGGAGTTAATGTCCCAAATTCACCAAACCGCGTCGGTTTAGGACGAAACTTGGCACACACGACCTCCTAGGCACGACAGACTTGTGGGAGAAGACGAGGCTCGAATCGGGTTCCCGGTTTGGGAGTTAGAGCCGGATTTCACTTTAGGCAAACTAGTTCCTTAAGAAACTTGAATTCGAGGAGTTAATGCCCCAAATTCACCAATCGGCGTTGGTTGAGCACGAAACTTGGCACACACGACCTCCTAGGCACGAGAGACTTGTGGGAGAAGACGGGGCTCGAATCGGGTTCCCGGTTTGGGAGTTAGAGCCGGATTTCACTTTAGGCAAACTAGTTCCTTAAGAAACTTGAATTCGATGAGTTAATGTCCCAAATTCACCAAACCGCGTCGGTTTAGGACGAAACTTGGTACACACGACCTCCTAGGCACAAGAGACTTGTGGGAGAAGACAGGGCTCGAATTGGGTTCCCGGTTTGGGAGTTAGAGCCGGATTTCACTTTAGGCAAACTAGTTCCTTAAGAAACTTGAATTCGAGGAGTTAATGCCCCAAATTCACCAATCGGCGTTGGTTTAGCATGAAACTTGGCACACACGACCTCCTAGGCACGAGAGACTTGTGGGAGAAGACGGGGCTCGAATCGGGTTCCCGGTTTGGGAGTTAGAGCCGGATTTCACATTAGGCAAACTAGTTCCTTAAGAAACTTGAATTCGAGGAGTTAATGTCCCAAATTCACCAAACCGCGTCGGTTTAAGACGAAACTTGGCACACATGACCTCCTAGGCACGAGAGACTTGTGGGAGAAGACGGGGTTCGAATCGGGTTCCCGGTTTGGGAGTTAGAGTCAGATTTCACATTAGGCAAACTAGTTCCTTAAGAAACTTGAATTCGAGGAGTTAATGCCCCAAATTCACCAATCGGCGTCGATTTAGGACGAAACTTGGCACACACGACCTCCTAGGCACGTGAGACTTGTGGGAGAAGACGGGGCTCGAATCGGGTTCCCGGTTTGGGAGTTAGAGCCGGATTTCAGTTTAGGCAAACTAGTTCCTTAAGAAACTTGAATTCGAGGAGTTAATGCCCCAAATTCACCAATCGGTGTCGGTTTAGCACGAAACTTGGCACACACGACCTCCTAGGCACGAGAAACTTGTGGGAGAAGACGGGGCTCGAATCGGGTTCTCGGTTTGGGAGTTAGAGCCGGATTTCACGTTAGGCAAACTAGTTCCTTAAGAAACTTGAATTCGATGAGTTAATGTCCCAAATTTACCAAACCGCGTCGGTTTAGGACGAAACTTGGCACACACGACCTCCTAGGCATGAGAGACTTGTGGGAGAAGACGGGGCTCGAATCGGGTTCTCGGTTTGGGAGTTAGAGCCGGATTTCACTTTAGGCAAACTAGTTCCTTAAGAAACTTGAATTCGAGGAGTTAATGCCCCAAATTCACCAATCGGCGTTGGTTGAGCACGAAACTTGGCACACACGACCTCCTAGGCACGAGAGACTTGTGGGAGAAGACGGGGCTCGAATCGGGTTCCCGGTTTGGAAGTTAGAGTCGGATTTCGGTCTAGTCAAAATTCTTTACTAAACTATCTTTCTAATTATATAGTAGTTAATTTTTTTATATTTTTCTGTAATTAAAATATTAACACCATTATATTGTTATTAATTATTTTTATTTTATTTTTTTCAGATATTTCCTGAGTAGCAGTTTGCTTCGTGTGGAATGTGGACATATAAAGATTATGACCAACTTCTGTTTTTGTAACCCACGAAAGAATCAAGACGAAAACTTTTGGTTTTGATTTTGATTTTGATTTTGATTTATGTTATTTAAATTTGTGAACAACATTATGTATGTATCATGTGACCAACATTATGTATTTTCATCATTTGCCAACTTTTGTTTATGTATGTATTTATATTATTATGTAATTTTTGGATTTTTTTGTAGTTATTTTTCATTTGCCAACATTAGTTATTTTATTTATGTATTTATATTATTATATCATTTGCCAACATTACAGGTTATTTTTATATTTTTAATAATTGTAAAACAGGGTTTTTTTTTTTTTGAGACGGCAGCACACCCCGTCGCAAAAAAAAAAAAAAAAAAAAAAAGTGCCAGGCTTTTTGCGACGGCAGCCACACTGTCGCAAAAGGTATGAGATATATTTGAAAAAAAGCTTTAGCGACGGCGATAATTTGCCGTCGCCAATAGTCATTAGCGACGGCTCAGGTTGCCCGTCGCCAATAATCAAAAGCGACGACATTTTTTAGCGACAGAATTTTTGCCGTCGCAGAAACCTATTTTAGCGACGGAAAGCTTGTGCCGTCGCAAAAAAACCCATTTTTTCATCCATTATTGGCGACAGAAAGTTGCCGTCGCAAAAGAGAAAATTTCCCGTCGCAAAAACAATGGCGACGGCACTTGCCGTCGCTAAATCTCTTTTGCAACCCCCTTTGTTGCGACCCCCACTTGCCATCGCAAAAAGGAAAATTACCGTCGCAAATAGCTTTTGAGACGGCGTGCGGGAGTATTTGCAACGGCGTTTTGCCGTCGCAAAAAACTATTTTTTTTTGTAGTGAAAACTAAATCATAAACACAAGAGAATATTTTAGTAATAAATTTAATAGTAAAAAATTAATATGTGAATTAATTGCGTCAAAATAGCACGTGTGAATCATAGAATAACCCAAGATTTTTTATTTTTTATTTTTTTTCTGGAACTATAATATACCCAAAAAATAAATAATAATTTTTTTGAACTTTTACCATTAAAGTGCTCTTAAATAGATCAGAATTATCAATCCCTTTTATATGAAAAATTCTCTCATATTATTTTTTTATCACCCAATATATAAATGGGGAAAGCACCAATAAATCCCAAATTTAGAAATGTTAACCCATTTAGTCCCGAATGTTTTTTGTTGGACTAATAGGTCCTATTTCCCAAAAAGTTTACTATAGGCATTTTTATGATTTCCCTTCTTTTCAAACATCAAACATTATTCATCAAACATCAAACATTAGCTACGTCAGGATTATTTATCAAACATCAAACATTAGCAACGTCAGGATTATTCGTATAACATCGGTGAAAACATTAGCAACGTTAGAATTATTCATTCAACATCAAACATTAGCAACGTCAGGATTATTCATCGAACATCACAGCATCATCATCAAAACAACATCAAAATAACGATTAAACAATTTTTTAAATAACGATTAAACATCAAAATAACGATTAAAATAACATCAAACATCAAAATAACGATTAAACAATTATTTATGATCAAACATCATCATCATAACAATTTTTTTTGAACAAACATCATCGTAACAATTTTTTTGATCAAACATCATCATAACATCAAAAACATAAATAATATCATCAAAATAATGATTAAACAATTTTTTAAATAACGATTAAACATTAAAATAACGATTAAAATAACATCAAACATTAAAATAACGATTAAACAATTTTTTTTATCAAACATCATCATAACAATTTTTTTAATCAAGCATCATCATAACATCCCCCCCCCCCCCGGGCGGGCAATCACCTCTCTCAGCGACTGTACCGATGATTTTCCGAAAGTTCAAAACTTGGACCGATGGCCGAAGCAATCCTATCGATCATCTTCGCCGCCGTGCAGATCAGGTTTGTCTTTTCCTTCTCTCTTACGAACCCTAATCTCGAAGCTATCAATTGTGTTGTTACTCATTAAAATCTTGTTCTAGTTACAATTTTCAGTTTTCCAGAGATTGTTTGGATTATAAGTCATTGGTTGGGAAACAATACTAAGATTTCTATTATTTTTTCTTATTTTAATCGTTATTTTGATATTTAATCATTATTAAAAAAATTGTTTAATCGTTATTTTTTTGCGAATGTTATTTTGATGATGATGTTTGATGTTATTTGATGATGATATTGTGATGTTTGATGTTGTTTTGATGATGATGATGTTGTGATGTAAAAAAAGGACTAAATGATTTATAAAAAAACACTCAGGACTAGATAGAGCAACATTTTTCAATATGAGATTTGTGAGTAATTTTTCCTATATAAATCTAATCCCCACTTTCTCAATCAATAAGAAAAATAAAGATACCACATGACACCTATTTATATGGCCTCATTAATGAGGTGTATGACGTGCATATGAAGTAATAAATTGAGTTGCCTCTTCTGGATCAAGCACACCCAGCACTCTTTATTTTGTTTGGTTTGAGTTTTTTGGATTAAATTTTTTGAAAATTAAATTTTTTATTTTCGTATTCTTTTATTTTTAGTGAATATTTTTTAAATTTTAAACATTTTTTTATATTTTTTTAGATGCACCTTAGTTAGATATATCTAAAAAGTAAAAAATTTGTAAAAAATATTTTAAAAAATTAATAAATACATAAAAATATAAAAAATGTACTGAATTCTTGTATTTTTGATATTTAGTGAATTTTTAAAAGATTTTTTTTACAATTTTTTTACTTTTTAAGTGTATTTATGTTAGGCGTGTCTAAAAAGTAAAAAAATTGCTTAAAATATTAAAAAAATTCAGTAAAAACAAAAAAAACAGAAAATAAGAATGTAGAATTTTCTGAAAAGTGTTTTCTGAAAAATGAAAATAAGCAAACTGATTATGAGTCTGAGGCTTATTTCAATTCTTATTTTAATAATTTGAACAGTTTATTTTTATGAGTATATTATATAAAATATAGGGATATTTATAAATAAATCCTATTTCATAAACAAGTACTCCAATTAATCCTAAGTTTTTTCTATTGATCTGTTAAGTCTTATTAGTAGAGAGTTTCTTTCCGTATGGTCTTATTTTTTATTTTGGTGGTGTTTTGGTAGACAAGTATACCATTTTATTAATGTGATAAGTATGATGTGATACTTCAATGTAGTAAGTATGAATATGACACTCCAACGATGTGACAGTCCAAAAAAATTAATATACTTTTTCTAAATGTAACAACGCGGTGGATATGATGTGACACTTCAAAATTTTTACTCAAAAAAAATAATAAAAACTCCTTAGTATACTTTTTTTCAAATGTGACAATGTGGTAGTTATGATATGACACTTCAAAAAAAAAAAAAACTCTTTATTGTACTTTTCTCAAATGTGACAACATGGCGGATATAACGTGACACTCTAAAAAAATTAAAAACTCCTTAATGTACTTTTTTCAAATGTGACAACGTGGCGGGTACGATGTGACACGTAAAAAAAAATCTTCTTAGTGTACTTTTCTCAAACGTGACAACGTGTGGCAGGTATGATATAACACTCTAAAAAAAAATTTAAAACTTTTTAGTGTACTTTTCTCAAACGTAACAACGCGACGGATATGATGTAACATTCTAAAAAAAATAAAAACTCCTTAGTGTATTTTTTCCAAATGTGACAACGTGGCAGGTATGATGTGAGACTTCAAAAAAAATAAAAATTTCTTAGTGTACTTTTCCCAAACGTGACAATGTGGCGAGTATAATGTGACACTCTAAAAAAAATTAAAAACTCCTTAGGGTACTTTTCCCAAACGTGACATGTGACACTCCAGCATAGTTGGTATGATGTAACACTCTAAAAAAAATTAAAAATCTTTAGTGTACTTTTTCTAAATATGATACTTTAACGTAACGAATATGATGTGACACTAAAAACTCTTTAATGTATTTTTTTTCTAAATGTGACACTCCAATGTGGCGGGAAAATGAGTCATTACACATCCAAAATGACTAAATGGATCACAAGAAAAAAATATGGAACTATATGGATTACAAGTCCAAAATATGAAATTTATTGGTCAATCTCCCTAAAATATATTTATAAAAAATTACATTAATTAAATATTGGTAATTTTTTTTTTTTATCAAAACACATTTTTATTCAGTTTTATATTTAAAAAAAGAAAAAAGATTCATCTCCTTAATTTTACTATCCCAATTTCACCCTTAATGATATGGAATTAGAGAGGGCTAAAGATGATAGGCAAGAAATGTGAGAGTGGTTCACATGGATCTTAGTCTTGTCATTGGAGTAGAATTGGAGAAACAAAATTAGAGGATGTAGCAGGAATACTAAAATAACACAGTATTTATTTTTGGGTAAATTACAAATATACTCCTTGAGATTTATATAAAATATGGATTGTCCCATATAGTTTTAGAAATTACATTCCACCCTTCAAATGCCCCTTTTAAGTTTTTAATTGCATAACAAATTATCCATTTTATTAATAGACCAATTTAATTAACAATTTTTATTGATATCAAAAAAATATGCATTTCAATTAACAATTCAAATAATTTTATTCTTGTATAAGAGAATAGTTAGAAATTTTATTTTTTTTGTTAATTTTGTCAAAATTTTATTTGTAATTTTCAAAACACAGATAATAATCCATATTTTAAGCTAACCTCAAAAGGTATATTTATAATTTACCCTTTTTTTTTTCTTTCTTTTTTTTCATTTCAAATACAACCCGTAACCTCCAACAATTGCAAAAATTCTAGGCACACAAACGACCGAATACAGATACGAACACAAAAACTGTGCATCTAGTCGTCCGGCTGAACAATCGCCCAGACGATCGGTCAGAGCTTGTTGATCGTAGCTATCATGGTGTTGACTGCGGTTGTTATCTTAGCTAGAGCTCGTCGACCACGGCTATCATGGTGTCTTCAAGTCGTCCGGACGATCGTCTAATGAAATAGTTTCTATATTTAATTCTGTGTTTGATCTTTTGCATGCGTAGCATTACTGCCAACAAATGTGGTTGTGGAAATAAAAGAATGCGTCCGATTTGTCATAATTTTTCTCTTCTATAACATGATCAAGTGCCATAACATCCACTTTACTATTTACTTTTCACCAATTATATGAAGACAACACAACATTAATATAATTTTATGTAATACATAAATTTGGATATCAGAATCATTCAGCTTAGACACGATTTAAATAAAAAATCAAACCGATCTCATTAGTTTCATGTTTTTAAGATCTTAAATCGAACTAAAGTATTGAAAAAAATCCTACTAACCCAACCTTTACGTCGAGTTCATCCATTGGATTCTCAATTTTTTAAATTTTTTTATAGCATTTTGTGGATCCTAAATAGTTATGATGTTTTGAAGAAGCTTTGAACAATAATTATGCACAACATGAAAAGGTCGGTTGAAAAAAACAAACAAAAAATATTCCATCCTATCCATATTAGGCGGACTACATTCGTCTTTATGGGTTGGGTTGGGTTTGGGTTGAGGTTGGAGGCCTACTATTTGCCACTTTCAACAAGACTCCCTTGTTGCGGCCCACATTTATCTTTTCTATTTATTGTCTTCACTTTTTAACTTTTTATTGTTAAGTCTTGTTAACTTTTTATTATTAAAGTCTTGTTAACCAGTATTCTTAAAACATAAGGGGAAAAAAAAAAAAAAAAAAAAAAAATTAAAGAATACGAGATACTTCTTAATAAAATAAATACATATTTTAATATTTTTATTTATTTCAAAACACTTTTTAATTTAGTCTAAATATTAACCAATGCCCCAAACCACACTTTTAGTATTTGCCTTTATCAATTATATTCTTTTTTTTCTTCTTTTACTCCTTTCGTAAAATCAATTCTAGAATACACATATTCATCGCTTCAAACTAAAAAGATAGGGAGAAAAAGAATTGCAATGATAGTCTATAAAAAAGATAATCCACTTACTGATGTCATTGAATGTGATTTGGCTACGATCATTTTCAACCATCATGATTTTATTTTATTTTTTTGTCAAAATGCTAGGACCAAAGGACTACTTTGGACTGGTTCATGTCTTTCAATTTTTTCAAAAAACAAAAGATTGTCCCAAACACATTGAATTTCGGCTGAATTCATTGTATGTGTTCCTTCTGGGGGCCTTGTAGGCCAAAGTTTACCCAGATTTATTCTCTCGACTTTTTTCTCATGGCCATGTACTTTTCTTCTGAAGCCCAACGAAAAGAAAGTAAAATTAATAAATGCATTGATCATAGTTCGTCGAGTTCAACTAATTAAAAATTCATTTGAGATCAGTTCATTATTTATATACTAAACTTAAAACATAATTTAAAATTTATTAATTTTTTAAAATTTACTCGAACCCATCTGGTAAGCTTATATGTTAATAATTGTATAAAAACAAAACTATTCAAACCCGACTTGTGATATGCACGATTGAAACTTGTTTAAAATTGGTTCTAAATTAATCTTATATTTATGTTTAGTTGAGTTTTCAGAATTTATTTGTAAAAGTATTTTAAAAACTAGTTTATTAAAAAAAGAAGAAGCTATTTTCATATGATTTTTTTCTTTTGAGGTGGAAATAACTTTTAAATTAAAAAAATTATTGTTTATTTTTGTCAAATCAATTTCTAATTTTAAAATAATAATAATAATAATTTTGACCCCGCTCAAACCGGACAATGAGTGGGGTTTTATAGTGCTGGGTTTGGACTGGGCAGGACATACAACAACAAAGAAACGAAAATAATTTAAAAGAAAAGCTGGAATCACATGATGTTTATTATAGCACCGTTTATAACTTTTGTGCATTGAGGTCACTTGCTTGCACAGTGACAATTCATGTGAAGTTGCAGGAAAGAGTTATGTGACAAATGCTTTTTCTTTAATTTCCTCCATAGCTTAGGGCCACTGGGTTCTCAACTTTCACCTTTAAAAGTAATGGGGCTGAAAGAAAAATAAAGGTAACGTCCAGGAAAGTTTTTTAAATATGAGTTGAGAATAGAGTTGTATTTTGAGTTTGTGAGTTTTGAAATTATGATTTGAGTGTAAAAAATTTGTTTGGTTATGAGTTTTAAATTGAGTTTTGAAGGGAGTTTTGAGTTTTTGAAATTAGCAAAGTTATTTGATTAAAAAACTTATAACTCATAACCAAACACACAACCTAAAATTCTATTTAAAGCTCATATAAAAATTAAAAAAATTTCAAAAATATTTTTTTATTTACAATATAAAAATAATAGGTGAGAAAAAAAAAAAAAAAAAAAAAAAAACCGAACACTGTTCCGGTCAACAGGTCGGACGTCCGGATTAGACAAATTTTCCCGCCTACAAAAGAGTTTTCAAAAGTGGGTCTGGAATCACGTTTCCAGACCTCAAACCAAACACAGCGTTCAAACCAAAGACTGGAATCACATTTCTGGAGCTCCACCAAACACAACCTTTATCCACAAGGCCAATGGTGATGATTGCCTACATGAATTATTTTTTACTATTAAGTTTTTTTAAGATTTGAAAATCCCGACTCATAATTTGTGTATCGTAATGGGAAAAATTTGAGTGCCTAAGATGGAAATGTCCATTAGCCAACTTGACTTTTTTTTTTTTTTTTCTCTTCTTCTTTTCCCCTTCTATTGTACCTTTCTTTTTTAATGCTTTTCTCAAACTTTGTCAACCTAAAAAGAATAATTCATTATGCAAAGCAATAATCATGAAAATTTCAATACATACATATGCATCCAAGGCCATGGCTTTGGACATGACCCACGTTGTGTGACCACTTGTATGGATTTTTAGGAATTTGGATCATCGGCCGCCCTACCCGGCAGCCCCCCAAAACGACGTCGTTTTGGGGGGTTTTTTTTTTTTTTTTTTTTTTTTTTTTTCCTTTCTTCTTCGTTCTTGCTTTCTCTCTCTTCGAACAGAAACTAGAGCAGAGCGGAGGGGAGGGGAGGGGGAGAAGAGGGAGGAGGGAGGGGGAGGTCCGATCGTCGCCTCGCCGCCGGCCGTCGCAGCAGTCCGATCGTCGCCCGATCCGCCGGCCGTCGCAGCAGTCCAGCCGTCGCAGCACCGCCGCACCGCCGTCTCCTCCGCCTCCGCCTCCTCCTCCTCCTCCTCCTCCTCCTCCTCCTCCCCCACTGGTTATGGCCCCCTCCAGTCCGGCGACTCCCTCTTCTTCTCCCTTCCCCTCTCTCTTCTTCCCCTCTCCTCCCCCTCTCTCTCTTCTTCTCCTCCCTCCCCCTGGTTCTGTCGAGCTCGACGAGGAAGAAGAAAAGAAAAAAATTCAAAAAAAATCAAAAACCCCCCAAAACGACGTCGTTTTGGGGGGCTGATGGAACGGCTGCCCAAAAAGGGCGGCCGAGGATCCTTGCTCGATTTTTAGGTGCATTTTGGATGTCTCGACTTCTCTTTTTTCGGATCCAATCTATGAGGTGTTCCACATCATCTACCGTGATTCAGTTTGATTAGCTTCTAGTTTGATTTAGACCTTATTTGAGAAGTTGCCTATTTTAGTTGATTATTTGATTTTTTGATTATTTTAGACCTCATTTGGGAATTAAGTGTTTTAGTAAAAAAGTCAAAAAGTTATTATAGGTTATCATATCACTCTCTCTATTTTCTGTACATTTTTTTGTAAAAAATTACTAAAATAACCTGTTCCCAAACGAGACCTAACTTCTAAAAAAGTTAGATGATTAAAAGTTATCTTTTTTTGATTAGCTTCTAAAAAAGTTGTGTTTTGAAAGCGAGTTGATTTTTTTTTTTTTTTTTGGCGAGAAAAAAATAAAATAATTATAAATTAGATGCGACATTTTGTCTTATTAACTATTCTAACTTATTTTATCTTTTAGTGAGCTATTTTAACCCAATTCTTTTCCCCAATGAAGCCTTAAAATTTTATTTCATATGAATAAGAAATTCAAGCAAATCGTTAATGCCTTCTAGTAAGTTGTTGAAGGGTTAGAGAACACTTAGATAGCTAAGTTAATGTAGGAACCAACTGATTTTGCATATATACTTGCGATCCCAATTAACGGCTAATGATTGTGTTTCATGGGGTTACTTATTACACCTGTAAAATATGTTAGATTATGTGATAGGTGGACTATTGAGGATCAATTATAATAAGAAAAGACTGGGGGGGCAACACTAAAAATCGGTAAAGTTGTGTCACGCCACGCTTATTTTCAAAGATCAAGGAGTTTTGATTGGACGAAATACACCAACCAATGGTGAAAAACAAACCCATTCTCTCCACATCACACCTTCACATAAGATTGCTAACTCACTCGAAGCAATGGGTAATAGGAGCAGAACTAAGAACCATTGTTATTGAACACCACGTCCACACTGCGCCGCAAAACAACAATTATGAAATAAATTTCACAATATTCGTTGTTAGCATTTTTAGAGTATTGGATTCGTTGAAAGATGTGTGTTTTTAGCCATAAATAAATAAATAAAAAACTAGGGCATCAGACAATTACTCAATTTGACTTGAGAGGGTCCCTAAGGAGCCCTCACAAAGGACATACCAACCACTACAATAGTAGAGCTAGTTCGCACGTTTAAATCATACTTACAATTCATTACTAATATATATTCAATTCGGTGGTTGAGAATGACACAACTTCCATTCTTGTAAGTCGTAGAGAACCTACCACTGCCTCTTTACATTCAACTTTTCCATCTCACTCTACATTCAACCTTGTGAGTCATCTATTTACACACATTAAACTTTTCATCCTCACTGCCTCTACATTCACTGTAACCAAACAGTGCAAATATATATATGTTCATGCTGACCCATAAACAGTACAATTAACTCCCTATTAGGGATGACATCAATTCCATCCTATTAGTAATGGAGCCATCAATAAAGAGCTTTCACCATACCATTTATGAGGTGAAGAGGATTCTCTATCTTATCTTTTTGACATCTTAAAACGTTTATAGTTAGTTAATCATTAAATATCGGCAGTATCAGCTAATACGTATTGGGAATCGGGTGTCATAGTTGTAAAATTTCTTAACCATTTTTATAAGTTTTTCAACACTTTTTTTCAATATTGGTCTGAACCAGTGAGTATTGGCCTATCGCAACTTGTGTAACGGTTACAACCCGTTATGTAACGAGAATGGACCAGTTCTCTGGCAAATTTCATTTGCAACGGTATATTGGTGGGTATCCAAAACAGTGGCTCCATTTTCTGTTACGAACTGGCTGTTAAGCTACGTAACAACCATTTTTTAGAACTTTGGTAGAGAGACTACGTAAATGTAATTAGTATCATGTCAAAATTGTGCTTATTCATTTGTGACATTTTACCCAAATACCCTCTCAATATTCGAAGAAAAAGAGACCTTCAACCCAATTTACGACGCTTGTGAAATCTAAGAGTAGCAGTAACTTACCATAGGAGTAGTTCAGTCCTTTTGCAGTTAGTTCTAGTTCTTGTAACCCTTTTAATACTTGTCGATTGTGTAACAGAGATTATGCTTGTTGTTTGGTTAATTGAGTGACAAGTTTCAATTTTATTATGAATTTCAGTGTGTTTCACATTACAACTTCTAAAGAAGTCCTTAAAACTGTCAAGACAAAGAAAACCAACCACATTGCTTGATTTGTTTGTTGTTTGTGGAAATTGGTTTTATTTGTCGACTCTTCTCTGTCAATTTATCTCAAACTAAATTTTTGCTAACAACATGATATAGTACAGTCAGGATTCCAATAATGTCATTCTATATAAAATCTGTATGAAAAACATGTTTCACATCTAAAATCTTAAGGTTGTATTTGAATAAATTTGAGGAAGGAACAACTAAAAGGCTTACCACTTAACAGGTCACAGTGTCAAATCTCATGAAAGCTAATTATTCATTGGAGGTTTTGTTAGAAAAATGTTATTTACTAATATAATTTAATTAATAAAATGATTAAGAGATTTGTGATAAATAAAATATGAAAGTAAGTAAATTCATATAGAGTAAGAAAGAGTTGGCTTGTGAGATTGAGAGACGTATAGTCACTGCCTTAAAGCTGTACAACCGGAGTGCAACGGCTCCAAGATACAATCCAAGTGCTCACAACATTCCTCATCCGATGTTCACGTTCACCAGGAGGATATGAACGAATCACGAACCATAGTTGCCCAGAAATACATAAAATAAATAAAGTATTCTCATGTTAAAACTCAATATCTCATATACATATGTCTTTTTATGTTTCTTGTGTGTGTACTTCATCTATAGGAAACATAGGATTATGTAAGTGAAAATCTTCTAAGAATTAACACATAACAATTAATCCTAACATAACTACAATAACAATAATTTCTTTGTAGCTGAAATGTTTAAAACCAATATTAATGTTAATAACGGTCAACATTAAATAGAAGCAATTAATTTTATTTTTATTAAAATTCCAACAGGCTTGTTCGGTTGTTAACTTTAGGATTCCGAGATTGGTTGAGATGTGCGTAAGTTGGCCCTAACATCCGGTTATTATAAAAAAGAGAATTTGAGGAAGGAAAAGAAAGGGGAAGAAAAAAAAAATTAACTTCTATTTTATACACTTTGCCCATCTTTTTATTTTTTCTTCACAAATTTGTTCTCAAATCTTTAATCGGAGAACTTGGATGGCTTGGTTTAAAACCTGAGATTTCCTTTAAAAAACAAAAGAAGTGCAACTGTGAAGAAGTTCCTAACTTAGAAGCTCAATGGGCCATCAAATATAAATAATATTAATTTAAATTAGTCATTGTGTCTCTTCATCATGTCTTCTTAAAAGTTTGAAGAGTTTCTTAACAGGTTGTGGTCAATAATATAGTCTGTCTTCTTGTGGCTCTTTGTTAGTTCAATGAACTCTTTGTTTCAAACATAAAAAACAATGGGCATGTAATGCATCCAACAATAATGCCCTTGTGTTAGTGTGACATGTCCACAATGCTATTAATTAATTCCTCTATTCATTTTGTCTATACACACTCCTGTCTCTGGACCTCCTTGTCCATTTATATGCTTTCTGTTCCAGCAAGCTATCAATGAGACAGTCCTAGTTACAAAATGCCAAAAGATAAGATGCCCTCCTCACCAGTCACTGCAATTAACTAGATTAGTTTCAAGAAAATGGCTAAAATCTCCAAAAAATTCACCCTTTAATATATTTTTATCAAACAAAGTAGATTAGATAACTAAAATAGATGGGAATTATAGAATATAAAAGTGACTTACAATTATTTACTGGAAGCTTGAAATAATAACTTTAGAATACATATTACAAAATAAAATATTTTCTACAAGTTGAAAGGGTATTTGAGAATTCGATGAGTTGTCTCCCTTTATTTATTTCCTCCCCCCCCCCCTCCCCCTCGGTCTCCTTTGTGACTGAGGAGGTCTTCTATAGACTGAGCCAATGACTGTGCTGTATGTGATCTAATAAGAGAATCTGACTAGAAAGTAGCATGTGAAGTCACATGGGTGCTATCTACTGCTTTTGGTGATTGACTGAGTGGCTGATGCACGTGGGTGCTGTCTGTTACTTTATTTTGTGAATAGTGTATAGTAAAATTGACTTTTTCACTATTCATCAACAGTAAATTGACTTTTGCACTATTCATCAACAGTAAAATTGACTTTTTTTTCACTATTCATCACTATTTATTTCTTTCGATGAAAAAGTTGGCGAGGCATGACTGCATAGTGATCTGATAAGAGAATCTGACTGGAAAGTAGCATGTGAAGGCACATGGGTGCTGTTTGAATCTGACTGGAAGGTAGCATGTGAAGCCACATGGCTGCTGTCTGAATCTATATATACAAGCAGTTTTTCTCAGAAGAAAAGTATTGATTAAAGCTTTTATATATATATACACAATCTAATGACCGATTTAGGCATATGGGTCCTGAGCATTTTGAAATTGTGAACTATATAGATCATGACTAGTTGAGGCTTTAGAAAAGGCTGATTCATTCGAGGCTTCATCTTCAATTTGTGATTTTGCTTGGGCCATTAATAACTTTTCCATTTGAATAAGTTCATCAGTGGTGGTTGACTTGGGCTTGGACTTGGACTTGGATGGTTTAGGTTTGGAAGGTCCAGAGCTGGATGTTAGGCTTCCAAGTCTGACTATTGTAAGAGGAAGTAGGCTTCCTTGAGTGACTGGAGTAGTTGGATTCTGCTGTGAAGACTTAAACTTTAGGACTGTAGGAACAGGAATGCTGACTGAGAATTGCTGTTTGACTTGTTCAATAATGCGATGGTGTTTGAATGTGTCCCACCATTTGACAAAATGTTATCGAATGACTATTTCTTTAGAAATACCATATTGCCATTTGAATATCCAAGAGACTTTGTATTTGAACATGAAAAGAAGCAATATAGGAAATTGACTCTTATGTTGACTGATTGGGTAAACTGAAGAAAAATAGTTGACTTGATCCATGAGGATGGAAGGGAGGAGTTTTGGGATGGCACCATGTTGAGATCACCATCTCAGAAACCAAGAAGGGAATTCTGACTTGAATTTATGATCAAAAGAGAAAAACCAAGAATGACTAAATGACTCATTTTGATGCAAGAGGACTTTAAACCATGCATCAATGTAATCATAATAACTATATTGGATCAGATGATTAGGGAGGTCTCGTAGTAGAAAAGGAAGACCGCACTCATCAAAAGATACAATACTTTGAATATACAAAGAATGGTAAATGATTTTACTGGTATTGACTCGATCATAAATGAGTTTAATGACAATGGACTGGTGATGGTAGAGAATATCTTTGTAAAAAGAAATTGACTTGTTTAGATGGGAATGAGTAAAATGCCATCCAAAAGGGAAATATAATTTGACTAAATCAATGGGGTTATGGATATTTTTGTGGACTGGTTCTTTGTAGAAGAGGTTGGATGACCAAGGTTTAAGAACATAATTTGTTCTTGGTGTTGATCTATATGAATAATTTGGAGGCATGATTTGCCTTGACTGAGAAGCAAATTGGTCATTTGCAAGAGCAGAAGTGTAACTAGGTTTAGGAGTTTGGTATCTATTTATTAGGTCGACTGGTGGTGTTGCAATTGGTTGACTAGTTGGTATTATAACAAGTGGTTTAGTAGGGGGCTTCTAAATTGACATCTGAAAGGAAGAAAAGGGAGATTAGCATCCATTGAGGGTATCTAATCTGGCAAGATGGATGTTAAGAAAACATATGTAGTGACTAATTAAATTAAATCTCCTTTGAATGTTATGATTGTTAATATTGGCATCTTGTTCAATGGATTTTAGGTAAGCAATTTCAAACTTAAGGTTGTTAATCATGCAGTGATAAGGTTGATTTGTAATCAGTGAGCAGAGCAATAGGGAGCAGGCATTTTATTAAAAGTTCAAAAATGTATAGTTCAAAATGCATAATTGACTATCCATCCTGTAAAAATTCATGGGTAAGAAAATTAGGGATAAAATTTTGACTATCTTGACACTACGCCAAAACAGGGCATTAACGGTGGTTTTTTTAACGGCGGTTTTCGTTACCGTTGTTAAAGATACTATTAACGGCGGTAACGAAACCACCATTAATACCGCTGTTAATGTATCTTTAACGGCGGTTTTGTTACCGCTGTTAAAAAAAACCGCCGCTAAAATATCTTTAACGGCGATAATGAAACTGCCGTTAAAAAAACTGCCACTAAAGCCCTCTTTTAACGGCGGTAACGAAACCGCCGCTAAAGCCCTCTCATTACCGCCGTTAATGACGGCGGTCTTTGCCGGCAGAGCTTCGGCGGAATTCTGGCGAGTGGTGACCACGCGCAGCCAGAGGTTGAACATGACCATCTACAATAAAACAAAAGTAATGTTTAAATATTTATTTAGGGAATATATTTCATATAGAGTGGCTGTGGTGGAGTGGTTGGCGTGCGTGGATTAGAGGTCAAGGGTTCCAGACTTGGGGTATGCAAGAAGAGAGAATTACTTTTTTTAAAATTTGAACCTATTTACGGCGGTAAAGAACCACCGTTTTTTGTCCTATATTACTGCCGTTTTTGGTCGACTTTTAACAACGGTAATTTACCTTTTATGACGGTTGTACCTTTTCCGACACGAGTATAAACGGTGGTCCTAAATTACCGCTGCTAAAGATTTTACCAGCGGTTTTACATCTTTTAACGGCGGTAAAACCGCCGCTAAAGCCCAATTTTGGCATAGTGTGAGTATATTCAATAGTGAAATCAAAAATATTGAGAATAGATTGCCAGCGGACAAAAATTTGCTTACTAACAATATTTTGAACGTCTTTTTCTAAAATATATTTAGCACTCTTACAATCAACACGGACTAAAAAGTGTTAGCTTAAAATATTATCTTGAAATTTACTAATACATAATACAATAGATAATTTTTTTTTTTAATAGTACTATAATTTTTTTGTGTTTTGTTTCAAACACCAGAATGATAACAAACAATTTGTTCAGATGACTTGAGATGGACTTTCTGAAAAAGAATGCCACTATAACCAATGTCAGAGGTATCAGTTTGAATAATTTTGAATGAATCTTCAGTGGGAATACCAAGAAAAGGCAAAGTCTTGACTTATTGTTTGATTTGTTTAAAAATAGAAGCATGAATAGAAGACCAATGAGAAGGATTGTCTTTTAATCGATCAAAGAGAAGTTGACAAGTTTTCCTAAGGTCTTTATAGAATTCAGCAATATAATTAAGAGATCCTAGAAACCTTTGTAACTGGTTTTTATCCAAAATTTCGTTAGGAAATTCAACAGCAAATTCAATAGATCAACTAATTGGAATGATTGTACTTTGATGAATTTGATATCCTAAAAATCTAACTTTAATTTGGAATAATTTGATTTTTGGAGCAAAGATGACTAAACTATAATAGTTTGGAGAAATGGTTGGAGATGTTTCCAATGTTCTTCAATTGACTTAGAGAAGATGAGAACATCATTGATGTATACCATGGAAAAATGATTAAATGGATTAAATATTTCATCCATTATATTTTGAAATTCACTAGGTGCATTTTTTAATTCAAAGGGCATCACATTTCATTTGTAATGACCAAAGGGTGTAGTGAAAACAGTTTTATAACGATCACTAGGGTTAGGTTGGATTTGTCAGAATCCACTTTTGAAATCAAATATTTTTTGTTAGGGATTGGTTACCTAATCCATTATAGAACTTTGTTTAATGGTTTATAATTAATTACTAATTGTGGAACGCCACGTTCAAATTCAACATTTTTATTAACATAGAAAGCTGGACATGACCGGGGGAATTTACTTTTACTAATGATTTTATTTTTGAGTAAATCATTAATTTCTTTTTTGCACATTTCCATTAATTGAACGTTTATTTGAATTGGTCTGGATTTCGTATGAATGCGTTTTTCATTAAAGCCTTTGAGATAAAAAAGAGTGACTACATGTTTTTTCCTATGCCAAAAAGTACTGGGAATAGTAGAACAAATAGTTTTCTTTAAATGATTTTTAAAATTTTCAATTTTTTCAATAAGAATGGAATTAGTTTGGGATTCAATTCTTTTATATTTGACTTCTTCTTTGAGAAATTGTAATTGTTTAATTTTTTGGTTTAATGTATTGATTGATTAAGAGTGTGAGTAATCATTTAACTGGTTTAATTCTTTTATTTCTGGATGAGCTAAGAATTTGAAAATTACTTTTTAACCAAAGGCTTGGGTTGTAATACCATGATTATTAGTATTGAATGTGTATAATAAATAAATAAATGGGACAACTAACATGACTTTATCTATCATATTTTGTACTAGAACAAATGATGTTTTAAAACAAACATTGTATTGACAAATATAAACTTTTAGTAATTTATATTTAATACACATTTGGCTGCCATTAGTCGAGCTTAATTATTTACTTGTTTTATGATAGTATTTAGTAGGAATTAAGCATTCTTGAATACAATTAAGATCAACGCCTATATCAATTAAGGCAATGACTTCCATCTCATAATCATTTATTACTAGTTTTATTTTTTAATGCCATTTTTGGATATTTATTTTATTAATTATGTTTAATTGGTTATTTTCTTGATTATTTGCTTCACTGTTAGATTTATTAGAATGATTATCAAAAATTACATGATTTGGAGTATTACAAGATTCATCGGAGGATGTATCAGTTTTACTTTCAAAATCATTAAGATTTTTATTGATTTTTAATATAGCAATTTCGTCTTCTAAAGATTTATCTTTAATTTTAAGCTTTAATAGTTAATTTAATTTGATTAATTTCATTTTGTAAATCGTGTAGAGTTTCTTCTTTATATTTATCTTTTCTAAATCTTTCTAAAGTAGCTGTTAGACTAATAATTGGTTTATTTGTAGAAGGTTTAATTTTTTTGTCAATTAATAAAGATTTTAATTTATTAGTATATTTTCTTTTTAATTTAGGATTGTCTAACTTACTAATTAATTCAATTAATGAATCTTCTTTTTATGACTTACTAAGGAGATTAACTTGTTTACAACAAAGTCATTACATCCTGATTCTATTTGGTCATTATCAGTAGCATTACTAGAAGAATAATAGTCAGAGGTATCACTAAATGGGTTATTATTGCTAGGTGGGTTATTATCGCTAGATGGGTTACTGGATTGATCTGTAGTATTAGTTAACTTGAATATTTCAAATATTTTACTTTGATTTTCTTCAGTAATTAGGGTTGTTTGGCATTGGCTAATATAGCCAACTTTTTTAACCTTGGACTTTTTTAACCTGGTTTTTTTAGCCTTGTTTGGTTTTTGTTTTGGGACTTCTTGACTTTTGTGAGAGAAAAAGAGTAATGATTATGGGTAAAAAGTGGTATTTTGTCTTATTGACTTATATAGCTTATTTTGTCTTTTTGTACTTTTTTAGTCCCAAAATCTTAGCCAAACGAGCACGTAATTGATTAAGTTTTTCTTTAACTTTACATTTATTAGAATAATGACCCTTTTTACCATAATTATAGTATGTAATATTTTGAGTTGATTTTGACTTTTGATTAAAGTTTTTATTTTTCTTATAATCCTTCTTTTTGGGTTTATCATAATATTTATTAGGTGATTTAGTATGTGAATATTTCTTATTATTATATTCATATGGAGATTAGGATTTCTTGCTTTTATGATGTTTGCGACGCAATGGTGTTATAGGAGGTTAGGGCTGCAAATGAATCGAGCTGTTCGTGAACAAGTTCGACTTGTTTACTAAACAAGCCGAGCTTGAGCTCGACTATTAGGCTCGTTTAGTAAACGAGCCGAGCTCAGCTTGTCAAGGTCGCATAAGCTCAGCTCGTCAAGCTCGGCTCGTTTATCTTTATTTAAATTATATAATAAATATATTATTTATATTATAAATAATATAAATACATTATTTATAAATAAAATAATATAAATAATATTTTTTATTTAAATAATATAAATAATATTAAAAAAAATTATCGAGCCGAGCCGAGCCGAGCCGAGTTCGAGCCCAGTTTCTTATCGAGCCGAGCTCGAGCTCAATAAATGAGCTCGATAAGTAAACAGGCCGAGCTCGAGCTCGAGCTCAGCAAAGCTCAGCTCGGCTCGGCTCAGTTCGTTTGTAGCCCTACAGGAGGTAGACCGTACTGTTCGCAGAAGTTACTTAACTCATACTTAGTTTTGTGTTTATCTTTAGCAGTTTTTTGACTAAATTTCATATCTATACACATTTTTAATCCTTCTTTTTGAGTTGTACTACTTATATCACCATATGTTAAATTATCGTATTCAATTTTTCTTGTAGGTTGATTAAGCACATCTCTAATTTTATGAGCAAAAAGATTATGTAAGTCATTAATGAATTTTTCTTTTCAAAATAATTTAGTACAATCATCTTGGAAAATGACTCTAGATGTAAAGACATCCTTATACCAACGAAAATCACTTAATGTTGGACATGTTAAATTACTACGTTGATCATGTATTCTAGAATGAATATTGCTAGGGATTCCTATAAAATGTTTGACTATGGTAAATATTAAAGTATTTATTCCATTAGGTTTACTCATCCCTATTTCTTTATTAAAGATGAGCAATTCATTATCATCAATTTGAATAGCATGTTGAATAGCATCACGTATGTCAGAAGTGAGATACTTGTCCCACTATGATTTAAGCATTCTAGTAAAACTAGAAGTAAGAAGGGAGACTATTTCAGGTTGAGTATAATCAGGATAATTACTAAGATAACTATTAGCAACCATAGACATATGATCTAACTTTTGGAGGATTTGATTTTCACTAAGACTATAAATATTTCATTTATATAATTTTTTAACAGAAATGAAAAATTGATAATTAATATTAGTTTCTTCAAATTGAAGATTAGGTGGGGTGAGTTTAGTATACCAATTTTTGGTAAGAGTAGTAGAGTTAACCTTAGGGTGTACTATCCTATTAAGATTAGTAGATTGAAATTGTTTTTCTATTAATCTTATTTCATCATCATCAGAGGTGGATGACTCATTATTAGTATTGAGAATAGGTTGCTGAATTATAACTAATATACCTTTATCCTTGGAAGGTTTAGAAGATGTGGCAATTTTGTCAAATATTTCTTCAATTGCGTCAATTGTATGAGTATCTTGTGTGACTAAACTAAGTTTGTGGCGGTCACTAGGCAAATTGATAATCGCCTTTTCTATAGTTTTTGTGACACCCTGAACTTTTAATTAAATATCACATAAATATTTATAGTTAAATATAATTATGGTTGTATGTGGTGATATATTATTAAATAAATAAATAATAAGAAATAAATATATAAGTCTAATTTGGCATTGTGTTATCAAATATGGGATTAATTAGGGACTATTATTTGGGACCAAATTAACACAAATATAGAATTATAATACTAGTTGGGCCAAATTAAAGATAGTAAATAAATAAATGTAAAAGTTAGAGTAAATAAATAATAATAATAAACCTGCTGATGAGATAAGGCCAATCAATTACTTGCCATTAATTAGTAGATTATAATCTTAGATTATAATCTCTCAGGAGAGATGGTTGGATGCCATTTGTGCCACCTAGCTTTAGGGAGAATGAGTCACCCTATGGACGCATTATGAGTTTGCATGTATATAAGAAGGTTGAGAGGGGGGGGGGGCACGACTGAGGTAAAGGAATGAGGGAAATAAGAGAGTGAAATAAAAAGAGACCGAAACGAGGAAGAACAGTTTCGGAAAGATAGGAAAAATAGTAAGGAAATAGTAAGACTCTATCTGAAGGTGAGTTATATTATACATTGAGTTACCATAATATATTGGCCCCGTTTGGTAGAACTGTGGAAAAGTGATTATAAGTTATAGCCTTACAGCTTATAACTTATAATTCTGAACATAAGCTGATTTTTGACTTATAAATTAAGCTTCTCCTCCCCCACTCAAAGAATAAGTTGATCTTTGACTTACATAAAGTTATAAGCTGTATTATTAAGTTGAACCAAACACATCAAAATAGCTTAAATTAAGCTAAAAGCTGAAATAAGCTGAAAATAAGCCCTACCAAACAGGGCCATTTTACGTATATTTTGACTTACCATAATTTATTTTATACAAGTTGTATTTTATTAGTTATATTAATACAACTTATGTTTTATAAATATTTCAGTTATGTGGATTTATTTCTGAACTCTATTTTTTTAAAATGAAACCCATGGATATGTTTGTTTAAATTTTAAAGAATATTTGACTATAATCTTATAAACAAATATAGTTTGTAAGTACCACCATGGGAGTCCCACACCTTGGGAGACTTAAATAACCATTGGCCTCTATTTGGCCACTTTGTGGTCATCTGTTTGTCATGGATCTATTGACCTCTGTTCTGATTGTCACTTCTGTGACCTCTGTTCTGTTCTGTTTTATACTGTGGTTATGGTTATTTATTTATATAATTTCTGTATTTCAGTTTCTGCCACTTAAATGATTTATTTACCAAATTGAGTTATGTAAATGTTCTGACTTAACTAACTATCCATGGTTATTTTGTATTCTTTATACTCTTGGCATAATATTTCTCACTTTGCTGTATGCTTATAACTGTTACCCTTTTAGGTGACAAGATGTAGGGGAAACCTATAACCTCACGAAATGGAACCCGCACGTGGATTGATGTTGAACCACTATTTTTTTTTTCTTTTTTTTTTATTATATTTTTGCTCCCTTTTGTTCTACTCGGGGCCGGTCACTGAATAATAAAATAATAAAAGCCCTATAAATGTATTTTCTCTTATTAAAATAGTAAAATGGAGTAATTTCCTGTTTAATTATTTTTATTTCCGCTTACGCAGTTTAATTTGCTACAAATAGAATAAGTTAGTAAGTTGTGATTCCAACCCTAAGCCTCTGGGGTTGGGTCGTGACAGTTTTACTAGTGGAAGTGTGACTATTTGAATAATCATCAAAGGTTGTTTCAATTTTATCTAATTACTTACCAATAGTTTTTAAACATTGATTAGTGTAATCATTTTTGTTCAATAACTTTCTTAATTTCACTTTCATCACCAGGTATTTTAAAAAGCGAAGTATTAATAGTTGATCCTTTATGTTCAATTAAAACCGTTTCAACAGGAGGATGACTAGAAGAAATAGAAGTACTAGTAGAAGTTTTTCATTTAGTTTTTGTTGTAGTATTTATTTGTTGGTAATTTTGAAGATAATCAAAAAATTGGATTTCAGTTTGATATTCTAACATAAATGTATACCATGATTTAATTATCATTGACCTTTGTGTTTTAGTATGTGCAGATCTATATGAATCTCATTTAGACTTATTTATTTTCTTTAGATTTAAATTCTTTGTATAGTTTATTTGGATTAGGTGTGAAGTCGGTGTGAATAGTTAATAGCTGTGGATTAACTAAGGATTGACTTTAAAGTCTATTTGAGTTGGAGATATTTGAGACTCATCGTCATCTTTTTGAATCTGGGTTTGTTTTGAATAAATAGGTTTACTAATCTGAGATGTTGAGGACATATCTATTCCTTTTAATTTACTTTGTGATTCTAAAAGATGTCTTATCTTTTTGAGTAAATAAATATGTACTAAATTTTTTATCTTCGTCATTGAGTTAAGAAGATTGAATATTTTGTGAAGACTAATGAGAGTCATGTTGTAAACGTAGACGATTAAAACTTATTTTGACTGAACCATCACTATATTGTTGAATATGATTTAAATCATTAATATCATGTTGAATATTGTGAGTATAATTTTCATTTACAATTAACTAGTTTTCTGGGAGAGTTATTTCACTCCAGACTATGGGTCTAAGGACGTCAACATTAGCTTTAGAAGTACTACTTTGAATAAGTAAGGTTTTATCTTTTGGACTTTGACTAAAGCATGAACATTAAATTAGTCTTCATACATTTATAATAAATTCGATAAATTAAAGCAATAGATTGGAAACCAACAAGCATATTTGTAAATTTACCAGAAGTTTGAATATTTAATGTTAAAACTTTGACTATGTGAGGCTCAGAAAGATTTAAAGCAAAATCAGGAAAGCAATTAAAATGGATTGGTCATTTGTGGAGACCAAATTCCATCAGGAAAATGCTAGAGAGCTCTAATTTGAGCTCTAGTGATGTGTCTAAGCAAAAAAAAAAAAAAAAAAAAAAGCAAAGTAAGACACAAACATCACATCAGAGTGGGTCCCACCTTCCCATTAGAGCTATTAGAGCTCCTATATTAGAGCTCTAAAGCATTTTTGAATTCCATCATACCTAGCATACTGGTTTGGTAATTTCTGAACCTAGCATCTTTTAAGCATAGAAGAATGGATGAATTTATGTCTTGAATGGTTGATGGTTTGACAACAACTTGTATTAATCCTATATGAATAAAGTTGCGACCTTCAGATTTTTGTTTTCTTATAGATATTTTGGTTAATAAATGACACGTTTCATGTATTTTAGTTAAAAGCATAAACTTGTTCAGTAGTTTTTATTTGTAGATTAACTTTAAAGGAGGATTGTAGAAAATTTGTTTTATAAATTTCTTTAATTGGTACTTTTGGTATATTCCATCCTAAATCTATTTTTAAATATTGGAATTCATGTTCTTCTTAGTTCACTAGATCAGGTATAGAAGTAAATGAAGTTATAGATCTGACTGAAGAGTTACTTCTGAATAAATGACTCATGATTCTAAAATCTATAAATTTAATTCAAGAGGATCTAAATTCTTTATTGACTTATCATTTTTCATGTACCATGTGTTTGCTTGTACTCTAGCCGGAACTCACTATATCCTTCACCTGCCTACATCTGAGGACTTGCACTGGACGTGTGACGAATATTGAGTGACTACTAGCAAAGTGGAAAATGTTAGATAAGTGAAAGAGAAGATTGAATAAATTTATAGAAATATGAAAGGAGACGATTAATCAAAAATAACTGATCAATATATATTAAAAGGTTTTACAAAATAAAATTCAGCACTTAATTTTGAATTAGTTGTTGGCACACACGATACAAATGCAATTCAAGTAAATAAAAACAAAAATAAATGATAAAGAAATTAATATCAAAATATGTATGTTGCTCAAGTCATAAGAATTTTCTTCTCTAAATTCAAAGTTAAAATTTCAAGTTTTGTGTACTTCTCTATGTAACTTTTTTGTTTTAAGTAGAGAAACGAGAGACACGTGGTATAAGGGGAAAGCAAACAAAGATTTGAACATCAAATCCAGCATTTACTTAATATAATAATATAAATTTTTAGTTTATCAAACAATAAGTATTCCGTTCATTCAAGTGTTGAATTATACAATCCATTACCTAGCGGCGGACCCACAAATTGTCTAAAAGGAGGCCTTAAGGTATGATTACTTAAATTTTTAGAGGTCAAAATAAAATTATATAAATTCTTAAAGAAAAATATTAATTTTTATTATAAATACTTAAAATAACATGGACCAAATGAGGTTTTTGTGAAGTCAAAGAGGCCAAGGTAATATTATATAGATTTTGGAGAGGTCCTGGTAAAACTATATAAATTTTGAAGAAGCCAAAATGCTACCTTTATTTATTTATTAAAAATACTTAAAATTATGTATATCTAATTGTAATTTTGTAAAGTTTGGAATGCCATTACCACCATGGGACAAAAATAAAAATCAGATTTTCATTATTTGGTAGCCTTGTTGCGTTATACTTTCAAGAATAAGACTCTTCTGTATCGAGCATAATGTTTAAATTTGAGTCTCATTATTACGTGATGCAATGTTGATTTATTTTATTTTATTCTTATTTTTCCTCATTCTGAATGTGAAAAAACCTATCCATAAGAGGTTAAAAGTTAGATCTTCCATTCTAGAACTAGAGTAGGGTGTGTTATAAATGGTTTTGGGGGAAAAAAAAAACAGAATTTTTCTTTAACTTTAGTTAATTTTTTAGGCGGGATTCATGCCCCAAATTTGGCGGGTCTAAGTGATAGCGCGTTTTATGCCGCGTTGTAATTCATGTAGTATATTTGGTTGCTCAAAACCATTATCAGGTGAATGAGAAATTGAAGCCAAAGTGAGCTCCATGGAAATGGAATGTTTGGTAGAAATTCCTTGAGGTTTGAATAAAGGCTTGCCTCATATTGATTTGGTGTTATGGGTTTATAAAGCTTGAGTTTGTAACTTGGGGAGGGCCCCAATGGGCACCCCAAGTTTGTAGAAGGGAGATGTCATGGGCTAGACCCATTGGACCCAAAAATAAACACACGCGCGTGCCGCTACCGTTCGGTCGATCGGGCTGGCTGGACCTGGGTGCAAGGGCCAAAAACATTTGAATTTAATTTTTATTTTTTGGTAAAATAAAATCTATCCAGAATTTGAAATTAATTTTGAAAATTTGTCTAGTTTAATTTCAATTTTTGAATTCAAATCTGTTTGCACTTTTTCAGAATTTCTGTACAGGTTTCTATCTGTTCGAACAGATTCAGTTCAAACCCACATTTGTTCAAAATTCAAATTAAACAGGTTTGTATCTGTTCATTTAAACCAAACAGGTCTGGTACCTGTTCAAACATGTTTGTTACTTGTTTAATTCAAACTGAAAGGCCACCATTCCATCTATAAATAAGCAGTCTCTCATTTCGTTTTTTCACTCAATTTTCGTCCCAAATTCTGCCTGCTCTCTCTGCATTTTGCTGCATTTAATTTTCTGTGAGAAAGAGTGTAAATACAAAGTGTATTCGTTGTGCGAATAATTTGTAGTGCTGCTATTATTTGCAGTTGATCATTTTATCCTGAGAGATAGACGTCCACAATTTGAAAGCACCGTGGAGAGGACGAATCTGTCTTAAGGATACAGTGTTAAACACTGGACTTGATTAGAATTTTGTTCAATAAATACATAAGGTTAGTAATTAATTTACTTTCTGTTTTATTTATTTATTTTTATCATATTCTAATTTTATTTTTGTAACAAAATAAGAATCTATTGTTTTATTTTATTTTCTTTACTTGTTTGATTTATCTAATGAAACAATCTCTCTCATTTTTTTTATTTTTTCAGTTTGTTGTTAAGTACGCAAACATAATTTATTAGTAATATAATAAAGATTGTCCAACATGGTGGACGTGGATCAAGGCAATCTTGCATTTTATAATAATGTGTATCTTCTTAAGTCTAACTCAACACTGAATCTAATCCAACTATCTCAAACTCTATCACACAAAAAATTAAAAACAATCTACATTTAGGTTGTTTCACTTAACTCGTTATATAAGACTATCTCCAACGGTTCATCAAACCTTGCATCAGATTTGAAATTTGGTGAAAAAGTCACTTTTTGGAGCTCCAATGGTTTCAGCAAATTGGTATCAAAATGAGAATGGAACAAAAAATTTATCAAAGTGAGAACAGGCTCCAGATTTCACTATTTTACTGTGTGTGACCGTTGGGGGAGACCAACCGGTTAACCAGCTAGTTGACTGGCCGGTTGACCAACCGGTCGACCGGAAAAAGGTTCAAACAGTTCAAATTGGTAGGTTCAAACAAGTTCAAAAAGAGAAAAAGAATATTTTTTTGCCTTACCGGTCGACCGGCCGGTTGACCCACCGGCTGTCCCCTGCCTTTGATGACAACCATTGGAGCAGCTCATATCAGATTGAGAAAATGATCCTTTTTTTACTCAGATTTAGTAAAAAAAAAAGTGAACTATTGGAGATGCTCTAAGGTTTTATCTTTTTGTGGGTTTCTTAAATAAATTTTTTGTTTAAAAAATTATTTTAATTTGGACCATTAACAAAATCGAATTGTAAATGATTTTATGCTTTTTAACAATACAACTATTTTGAATTTAACTCCTAAAACATATTTTCCTTTCTTTTTATTTTTTTTTAGTTTATTAAGTAACTAAATAATATAAAAATTAAAATTAATATTTTTTATAAATGGTTGGATTGGACTGCTTAGCATTTTTTATTCCAAACCCAACTCAAAAAGTAAACATGATAATTTTTTTTTTGCCTGATCCAATCTTATGACCAAAAT
This sequence comes from Camellia granthamiana, assembly GCA_036172215.1. Taxonomy (NCBI): domain Eukaryota; kingdom Viridiplantae; phylum Streptophyta; class Magnoliopsida; order Ericales; family Theaceae; genus Camellia; species Camellia granthamiana. The sequence goes on along the minus strand of CM069916.1, from coordinate 49,563,146 downwards.
ATTTATTCTAAATTAGAGCCTATCACATAAACACAAAATAGTGTAAACTACGAACTAATCCTTTGTGATGGACTCAATTACTTATAAGTCCTTTACACTTTTTTTAATGTATCAATAAATCTTAAAATATTTATTTTATCCCAATACAATTTAAGAATATTGATGGATGAAGAAATGAGCATGATTTATAGGTAAAGAGGACCGGCTCGTAAATACCTCATAGATAATTTGAGTCAAGCTTCCCTCTAGTCCTAGATTTGGAGCAGAGGGTATTGTCGGACTTGTGCAGCCATGTAATTCACTATAAATCCTGTTTCAGTTATTCAAATTGTTCGTTTTGTAAGAAATTTTTTTTTTGTATATTATTTATAAAAAAAAATTAGATCAATTCAATGATTGTTATTTGTTTAAATTATTTTGCTTGTCTAAAAAATAAAATAAATGACAAGTATATTTTTGAAAACAAACAATTTATTTTTTTATAACAATTATGATGAATTAAAAATATTATAATTATTGAATTAATTATTAATTATTAATTTTTTATGAATGATATATCCAAAAACCCTATGAATTATCCAAATAAGGTGTTTGAGAAGTTGGGTTGGTGATTTTTTATTTTATTTTATTAAAATAATCAATAAAGATAAAATAAATTAAAATAGTTAATAAAATAAAATAGACATTTTGAAAAGTCATAGCTAGCTTCTTGCTTTTTTCAAACAAGCAGGAAGCCAAATTTTTTGAGCGTATTTGCATTTGGAAAGATAGAAATAAGCCAACTAGTAAAATTACATAAATGCCCCCACTTCTTTTTGCATGGTAATTTGGAAAAAATGTTAATGGATGGTAAAATGATTGAGAGGGAGATTTATGAGCTGAATTGGGCCGTGGTAATGGCCGGGCAAATTGTGGGCCGAACACAATTGGGCCGTGGTAGCTTGGGCCTGTCCGGAAGGGTTTTGCTTGGTTAAAGCACAGGGCATGTGGGACCGAGCTACTTGGCTTGTTGGTGCGGAAGCCGGTCTATAGGGAGTTCGGCCGAGATGTCCGCCTGTCTCCATGGGTTCCACGGTTCATGCGTTAGCTCGGTAGGAAGACCGACGGCTAACCGGCTCGACCTACCTCGAGCTCGGCTTGCCGGAATGCAGCCGAGTTCGGTTGTACAGGAGCTCGGCGAATGGTTCATTAAGGTATGCCGCGCAGCGCGGTCAGGAGAAATCGAGGAGGTTCCGCCGGTCTGCCGAGCTTCGCCGAGGTATCCTAACAGTTTGGTTAGGTGGTGATTGCTGGATTTGTGCTGACAGATGGGATAGCAGCACCACGTGTCGAAAAACTAATGGGAGTAGATTTGGGGCGCAGAAGGTATATAAGCGAGTTTGCGCCCCCCCTGCTGAGATGGATGACATTTTGGTGAGATATACACTAAACATAACTCAGTCCTCTCTCTCTCTCTCTATCCCTGTGTGTGTTCTAACTTGATCGTCGGAGGGGTTTTCCGGCCACACACCGCTGGGTAGCTCACCGCCGTTGTGCTCGCAGGTTGATCGGACAGGCAGGAGCTTGGAAGAAAGGAGTACGAGCTCACCTGAATATTTGCTCCCCGTACAATGATGATTTCAAAAATATACATGAGGGTAATATGGAAATTTTACAATTTTTACAAATGATATAATACCATAATATAATAGTTTTCAAAAAGTAAAAAAAAATGCTTATTTAGTACTTCTCAAATGCATTTATGAAAAAGTCAAAAAGTGACAAAGTAAGCAAAGAAAATTGTTTATTTCCATCTTCCTAAAATATTTCAAAACATCACATATAAATTATAATTATTTCATTTTTTATCTCAAAATTTTTAAATCAATTAAAATAATTAAAAAAATAAAAAGAATCAACTAAAATAGCAAAGTCTTAAAACGAACCCTTAAGTTGTGTAATACAGTCATGAGTGCAAACAACACCCCTCCAGTCCCAAATGAATGAACCATATAAATGTGAAGCACAAATTAGCAATAAACGTAAAATGGGGCAATTAAGGCCTCTTTTGAAAAAAAAAGTTAAGAGTAATTTTTTGACTTTTAATTTCTTTTAATTATATCATCTCTTTATTTTTTTAAAAGAATTAAAAAAATCAACTTTTAACATATTTAAAAAAAACAATCCTAATAAGTCATTTTATTTAGATACTACTACTCACTGTTTTACGCCACAAGGTCGGTGTGCCTAATTAATCACCGTCACGAGGCCGGTTTTGCGGCGATGTTTGATATAACCAGGAAGAAGGGCGATAACGTAAATTCATGGTTACAAGTAGTAGTAAAATTAACGTGCACGAAAATTCATGGCCCACAATACCGTCAGCGGAGTCTACCTCACGAAAAAGTTTTGTGAGCCCCTGAGTCCTCTCTCTATCGTTCGCTCTCTCTCTCTCTCTAGAATACGTGTTTGGTTTGTATTTTAAGGTAAATTAAAAATTTTTTTTTTGAAGGGGGAGTTTAAATTTTTTTTAAAATTTATTTAGTTGTATATTTACAGAAAAAAATGTTAGAGATTCTAAAATTTCTACTAAAAATTTTAGTAAAAATTTCAGTATCCCAATTACTATACTAATTACTGTATCAACACTAGTTATGACATTATTATTGACCACACTCATTATATAAATTACAAATATCAAAAATATTTTAAATTATGCCATATCATTGGTACATTAAGGCCCTGTTTATTTTGGGGGTATGAGAGGAGGATTGAGATTAGGATAGCTATTGGTCCCATTTAATGTGCTGTTTATTTACAGAGTTGAGGAAGAGATTGCTAAGCCGAAGGGCTTAGGATAGGCCTTGCAGATGAGATTCGGATGAGCCTTCAGGACTTGGTATTAGAAAAATAGTCCGGCGGACTAGAAATTTTTTATTTTTATTTATTTTTTATTTTATTTTTTACACGTCGGACATTTTTTTTGGAATATTAATGTTTAATTTTTTGTATTTTTTGTTAAGTAAAAATCATTATTTTATTTTTTTTGAAATTTTTTTATTTTATTTTTATTTTTTTAATTTTTTTTACATGTTGGGCATTTTTTTAAAACATTAATGTTTATTGTTTTTGTATTTTTTTATTTGTTTTATTATTTTATATTTATTTTATATAAAAATAATTTAACAATCCATACACTAACAACTATTATCAAAACAAACATAATTTTACTTAATCCCCTCACTAGCAATTCCCTCACTATTAATCTCTTCACTATCAATCCCCTCTATTTTACCACTGAAAACAAACGGGGCCTAATTAATATACTAGTTGGTACATATAACATTATTATTTGAAAATAGTTTTAGAGTTTAGGAGTTTGAGATGATTTGATATTTTCTTATAATTAAGTAGATGTGTGTGAGATAAAAAATGATTGAGAAGAAGTGAAGATAAAGAAAAAATGATTAATTGATGTGTATAAGAGATAAAGTAATTTAATTTTTTTTCAAAAAATTTAAACCAAATAAAATTTTAAAAAATTTTCTCAAAAATTATGGGTGTGTTTAGTTTGTATTTTGAGCTAAATTTTCAAAAAAAATAAAATAAAATTAGAGAGACAGTTTAGAATTTTTTTTTGATTTATTTAGTTGTATATTTTGAAAATAATTTTGGAGTTTTGGATGATTTGATATTTTGTTGTTATTGAATAAATGTGTGTAAGAGAAAAAATGATTGAAAAAAAGAGAAGAGATAAAAAAAAGTGATTGATTAAAGTGTAAAAGAAAAGAAATAATTTTAAATTTTTTTGTCAAAAAATTTAAACTAAATAAAATTTTAGAATTTTTTTAAAAAATAATGGGTGTGTTTGGTTTGTGTTTGTAGAGTAGTTTTTGAGATAAAAAGTACGAAAACTTGTTTGCTTTGCCTTTTTCAGAAATGATTTTGGAAAATTATTTTGGAGAAAGTTTTAAAAAAAGTGATTGATATTGATTTGATGTATGTGAGAGAGAAAGTGATTTTGGAAAGTAGGTAACCAAACAAAATTTTGAAAATTTTTTTTTTGAAAAAATTTGTTTAGTTTGATTACTTTTAAAAATTTATTTGTAGAGAATTTTTTCTAATTTTTTTTTTTGAAAAATAAACCAAACAAGCTCAATATATTAAGGGGTGGTTTGAGATGTTATAAATAAATGTATTTTTTAACTTTTTATAAAATATGAATTAGATATGAGTTAAATTTAAAATGATGTAGTAGAAAGATGATATGATTTAAATAATAACATACAAATCAAACATACAAATCAAACAAGGCCCATACAAACCAAACAAGCCCCGTATTTCTCGACTCAGACACCTTACGATTGAACCCACTCTAGTTGGTCAATTCGACTCTCATTTATCTATCTTGCCATTGAGAGAGAGAGAGAGAGAGAGAGAGAGAGAGTTGTGTTCGAACTCGTCTGTTTGATTTGATGGTGAAAATTTTTTGAAGCTGAGTTTGAGATGTAGTAATGGCTAATACTGGTGCTTATAGAAATGGTGGTACTCAAAAGGGGCCCCTGAAACTGGATAGGCCTCTATCCTTGAATTTGAACCCCAAGTCTGCTTCCTCTTCCTTCAAGTCCAAGCCCTCCCCCACCGCCTCCGGTCTCCGCCGCAGCACCACCGGCTCTGCCAAGGCCGATGCTGCAGGTCTCTCTCTCTCTCTAGCTACTTTGATTGGTTCGTAATTGTGATGGAATGTATTGAATTGGCTTTTGAATTTGGCGTAGTTACATCACAAAGTTGGTTTCTTTGGTATTGTAGAGATTTCTCATGTTTCATTATCATTACTATTTTCTTGGTGAATGCATGAACTTTTGACAAGTAATGACTTTGATGTGCGTGCGTGGATCATCTGCTGGGCATTTTTAGATATGGGTTTTGCTTTTTTGTTTGGTTTGTGCAAGCTCATATAATCCTACCCACCTTTTATTGATGGGTTCTGTCAATTTTCATAGGATACCGAATCGGATGGAATGTAGGAACCAACCAGTTAATGTCAATTGGAATATCTATTTGTCGCTTCCAATGGGGCCTCTTTCTTGTTCGTGTTCTTGTTATATATATATATATATTTATTAGTATTATTATTTTTTGTCGGTCTAGTGACCATCAAAGCTGGGGTAGCAGCATATTTTTGTAGCCATGATCAAGCCCTGCTCTTTTCTGCTCGATTTTTGGACTTTATTTTTTATTTATTGTATAGGGCTCCATTTGTGTCATGTTTATAAGTATTCTATGCCGAAAAAGATTCTAATTTGTCTATTGAAAGTTAATTACAGTAATTGAAACATCAAGAAGATTTGCAAAGCTAGAACTGTATAATACTTTTGAGTCCAGCATCGGTATAGTCATATCATGGATGGTCTAATGCTATTTAGGATCACAAAGGTCATGAATGGTGATGAGGATCCTGAGAGTAGGCCAATCTTCTTCTATTCTTGCATGTTGGCTTATGAAGGAGATTTGAAGTGCTGGAACAAAAACATGAATATGGGCCATTTAGTTTTTTCTTTCCACACCCAATGACCTTGATAATTAAATCTTTGAAAAAGAAAAATCATAAATATAGTTGCAAGATAGTAGCCCCATTTTCCAGTGCTTACATGACATAGGAGTACTCTAATCTGTCAAGTAGTCCCTACCACTATGAGAAGGGGGCCTCAAGATCCACTTCCTTCAAATTCAGAGGGGAGCTGCACCTTCCTAGATCAGCCAATTTTGCCACGCTGCTTCTGCTGCTACTACTACTCCATTACCGAAGTTGCAACAAGTGGTCTTTCGGACATTCTCATATCCATTAATGTCGTATGCTGATATTTTTTTTGAGATGGAACATTCCTGCACACTTTTACATGAACTATTTATACTGTAATTACTCTGATTGATGCTTCTGGGGGAGCTTCTTGAAGTTTTCTATCAAAATTTCAAACCATTCATCATGTAAGATTGTTTGATTAGTCTTAATGGTAACTGTCAATTGCAGAATGATCGCTTTGTTTTGGCTCTGCAGAGACCTAGAATCATGATATGTTTGTGTTGATACATGCAATTATAATGTAAATTAAAATGTAGAAAAATTTAAAGATTGAAATGCTCTTGTTTGACTTAACAAACAAAGTGTTTGTAAAACGGAGACTGATATGTGACTACAGTGCCTGGTTCAATTTCTGGTGATGACTTTGATTTTTTATTCTTTGGTAGGAAGTTGATTCATTTATCTTACTACTTAAATTTTTAATGTAAACACTCTTACAATCTTTGTGTGCTGTGGCTTACAGAGTTAATAGCAATGTCTATTGTTAAGGAAGGGTACTGGCTATGTTATAATTGCAGAGAACTTTTTACATATATTTTTTTGTTAAGAAGTGAGGAATTACTGGTATACATTCTCACATATTGCTATGTTTCCTTATAGTTTCTGGGAGAGTTCGAGTTGCTGTAAGATTACGGCCCAGGAATGCAGAGGAGTTGGCTGCTGATGCTGATTTTGCTGATTGTGTGGAATTACAGCCTGAGGTATTCCCAATGTCATTTTCATCATACTCGATTCAGCACAGGAATTTTACAACCAACTACTTCTTAGATGATTGTTGCTTTGTCATTCTATTATAATTCATCATCCATGTACTTCATTGCAGCTCAAAAGGTTAAAGCTTCGAAGAAACAATTGGGATTCAGATACTTATGAGTTTGATGAAGTGCTAACTGAATTTGCTTCACAAAAGCGTGTTTACGAAGTTGTGGCAAAGCCTGTGGTTGAAGTGCGTATGAATGAATTTGTGATATATTTAATAAGTCTTTTTATCCATTTGTGTGTCATGTTTTGAGATTTTTAAGGACTTGACTTGTGCATGGATAATTGTTTCTTTATATATTTTTACTATTTAAATTAATTTTAAAGAAATATGATCATGTCTTGGATGTCAATAATAGTGTTCCAGTTGCTGTGATAGTGAACTATTTTACACTTGACGTAGATTTTAACTTCATGAGATCTGCTTGCTTGTCATTTGCTTTGACAGAGTGTGCTGGATGGTTATAATGGGACAGTCATGGCATATGGGCAGACTGGCACTGGAAAAACATATACACTGGGGCGACTTGGAGAAGAAGACACAGCTGATCGTGGAATAATGGTGCGTGCAATGGAGGATATTTTAGCAGAAATTTCCCCAGAGATCGATTCTGTCTGTGTCTCCTATTTGCAGGTTGTTGTCTTTACAGAGATAATATGTCTGAGTATTCTGATTGTTGCTTGTGGTATATTTTACTACTCTATTAGGGGATTTTTTCACTTTTCAATAAAGCATATTTTGTTTAAATTTGTGACATTTTGTTGAAATATTTTTTTCTAATTTCATAATTTATTATTTGTTGTCTTTACATATATATGCAGCTTTATATGGAGACTATACAGGACCTCCTTGATCCTTCTAATGATAACATAGCCATCATGGAAGATCCGAAAACAGGAGATGTTTCACTCCCTGGGGCTACCATAGTGGAAATCAGGGACCAGCTGAGTTTTGTGGAACTTCTACGATTAGGGGAAGCTCACCGCTTTGCTGCTAATACAAAGTTGAACACAGAATCTTCTCGTAGTCATGCCATTCTAATGGTGAGTGAACTGCTTTTCTTGTCTTCTGATGGTTATGCATTTGAAATAACTGGAAGCTTGTTGGCAGTCTTGAAACTGTTGCATGTTATTCACATCACAAGTTTTCTTGCTGCAGGTGCATATAAAGAGGTCTGTCAAAGGGAAAGATTATGCTCTTTCAAATGAAAATGGTAACACGTCCAACATGCTAAAGACTTTAAAGCCTCCCATTGTTCGGAAAGGAAAGCTAGTTGTGGTTGACCTTGCAGGTTCAGAACGAATTGACAAGTCAGGTATGTGTGACAAACTATGGATATGAATATTTATTTTAATTTGTTCCTAATGATTGTGATTATTCCTTATTCCTGCATTGCTTCTGTTGTTACCTTGTTTTCCATTGATATGGGAAGGGGCGTGTATGTTTTCTTGAACTGAAGCTTTTCCTTCAAAAAGTGTAGAACATTTGCTGTTAAGAATAATGCCATATGGATGTGTAAATATGCATCTTCATGATAATTATAGTTTGATCTTTGGTATCTAGGTTGAGTTTTTATTAGCTTAAAAATGCACATGTTGGGTTTCAAAATATAGTAGAAACAACATTACATATTTGTGAGAAATATGGAAGTCAAGCAAACATATTAGACTCATTTAGATGTGAATTGGTTAAAAACAAATGTCAAGTTGTGTCGTATTGTAGGTACTTTAATAGTTTTTGGTTCTACATTCTCTGCTGAAGTTCAAGACCTTTCATATGTTCCCATTGTTAAAGACTTATGTTCAACTGCATTTAGAAGTCGTGTGAAGCTAAAAGCTATAATTCACATATATTACAAGTGATTGTCTTTTGCTTGTCCAACTGATGACTTCTGTATGAATTTCATCAAGTTGCTTTTGTTGTAGATTACTGAGAAATTATGTTACTGAGGTATGGATTTCGAGTGCGGATATATGTCTAAGCATTAGATTTGTGCCCATGCCCAAGATACAAGACATGGCTAGATATTCATATTTCTTAATATATATATATATATATTTTTATAAGGGAAAATGGAGTTTACATAGTAACGTAGAGCATGTTATGCACAATTGTTTTATAACCTCAATTACTAGACATGCTTGTTGGGTGCATGCATCTAGACATGTTGGACACATATCCCATACCCTACTCGAGCTTGCGAAAGGGACTTAGCACATTTAGAATAGTCTATGTAACATAGATGATGAATTCCTATTGTATATGAGACTTTTGCTTGCATATGATGTGACTGCATATTTGTGCCACTATAAATTTGTGATAAAGAACTTATAGATATTGAGAGGGGCTTTATGTTGGTTGCTTACTAGGGAAGATATCTCTGGGATATTGATTTCTTAGTACTTATGTTTCTTTTTCTCCTTCGACGATAGGTAAAACCTATGTTACCTGGAACGTGGATCGTTCCGGTACATAGAACAGGAATGAGAATGTGATACGTCACATGTTCTAAAATGTGGTATGATAGAAGTAAATTATTATATATTACACTTAAGAATTTAAGATACTTTTAAAATAATTTTCTTTTAACTATTAGATATCCAATAAATTATTTTTTATTTTTTATTTTTATTTATTTTTTTCATTTTTAATGTTTTTGTCTTGTGAAAACTTAACTCCTCGTAGATTTTAGTTTATTATATTTGATTTTTTTCCTCCTAAAGTAACATTTAAGGAAATATATTGGAAAAAAACTTTTGGGAACGCCTTGAATCACTGAATTTACTATTTCCAAAAGGAAGTGTACCATGTTTCGGAATGTGTGTACCAATACGCAATTCAGAATGGAAGTGTACCATAAGCGAATTGTTTTTTTGCAAATTTCTAAATTTTATTATTTTGTGTGGCTATATTACTTTCTTAGCTTATGCTCTGTCCTCCTTCTTGAAGTTTGTTTATATGTTTGCCATTCCGCAGGAAGTGAGGGACATACTCTAGAGGAAGCTAAGTCAATCAATCTGTCATTGAGTGCGCTAGGGAAATGTATTAATGCACTGGCAGAGAATAGCACGCATGTTCCAGTACGTGATTCAAAGCTTACAAGATTGCTTCGAGATTCATTTGGAGGTGAAATGCTCACACTTATGGTTACTTAGTTTGGTTCTGTTGAATTTGATCAGAGTATGTATGACATGATTGTTTCATTCAAATATGTGCGCATTAATAATGGAGGGTGAAGTCTCTCAAGTATGTGACTACTTTGGTTTTCTAAAGCTTTTTGTAAGGCTTGGAAGTGAACTGGGACCCAACTTTGAACTGTGCTGTTTTGGGTGACAGAAAAGTTTAATGATCGTATGATAAAGCCTTTTAACTCTGCATTCATTTGGAAGCAAAAATATCATTTGAGAAATGCTGGGGTGTGGTTAATTACCTATTTGTCCTAAATTCTATTACATGCTGAGTTTCTACTTATTGAACCTATTAGATAAGGTCTATAAATTGGTGGAACCTGGCCAAATGTTACCACTGTAGATATTCAATCACCGTACCACTTTCTCTCTGATGCAGGCTCAGAAGATACCATTATAATTTTTTGATACTGTTTCAGGTGGCAGAAACCTTTCATTGGCAGTCTTTTTAATTGCATCATTGCTTTGCTTCATATTTGTTTTTCATGAACCAGTGCTGGGAATGAATTTATTAAATCAAGAGCAATGTGTTGCTTGACTATGTTACATTCTTACAGGCACCGCAAGAACTTCACTAGTTGTTACTATTGGTCCCTCTCCACGCCATCGAGGAGAGACAGCAAGTACTATAATGTTTGGGCAGAGGGTATGTTTAAAATTATTAATTTGCTCTTTAATGTTGTGAAGTTTCATGGATGGGATCCTCTAGTTGCCATGGTCATTCCTTCCCCTTAATTTAGCTGTTGCCATTATTGTCTCAGTTCTCGTTGACCATGCTGATTACAATGTTTGTGATTAGTTTCCTGAAGTATTTTGCTGAAACAAAAGTATGATGATCTATCCATTATTTGATGAAAAATGCTAATGACCACCCATAAGGCTGCCATTAGTCTTGGTAGACTTGCAAAAGTGTATTAAATTGTGTCGGAAGTGTGTAGAAATAAATCAGAGTGCTTTGAAATGTGTAAAAAATTCTGTTAGAACCTAACATTTTGGCATTTTCCCCTAATTGACAACCCATTGAGCTGTCATTAGCATGACCCTTAGTTAATTCTTTTCATCATTGGGGGGATGCTAAAAGTTTGCCTTTCATAGGCTATGAAGGTGGAGAATATGTTAAAAATCAAGGAAGAATTTGATTACAAGAGTTTGTGCAGAAGGCTTGACATACAGTTGGACAAACTTATAGCAGAGAACGAGAGGCAGCAAAAAGCATTCCAGGATGAGATTGAAAGAATAACTATAGAAGCACAGAAACGTATCTCCGAGGCTGAAAGAAACTATGCAGATGCTTTGGAAGTAAGCACATGCATTTCCATTTGTCTGTAATGTGAGCATTTATCTTATAAATATCATATGCTTTGCGTATTCATGAATCAGACCTGTCAATATATTACTGCTAATAATGCAATATATTGAATTATTATTTATTTATTTTGGATAAGATATAATTGTATTCTTTATGTTTAGATATAAATGTACACTTTTTCCACTGGTGTTCTTTGTTTCTTCATAAATTAACATTTCAACATTTTCCTCATTTTGGTTTGTAGTTGGGTTTTATTTTGACTAAATGAAAAAGAGAAAAAAAGAATCTTCTTCAATTGCCTATTTTTGACTCTAAGCTTGAGCAGGATTTGGTGAATAATGGTCTGGATTTGTGCTCTGAGTTGGTTTCACTTCTTTTTGAATGCTTGCTAAACTCTATGTTGTTCATTTCTGTAGAAGGAGAAACAAAAATATCAAAAAGAATATATGGAATCATTGAAGAAGCTTGAAGAGCAATGGTCAAAAGACCAACAAATGCGTGGCGGTGGGAAAACCAGAATTGAACACAAAAATGATGGCCTCGTCAAGACATTTAAGGAAGAGGTATCCAGTTCTGACATTATACCATTTCTCATATATTGTGTTTAGTGGCATTGGTACTAAACTGGTTATGTTCTTAATAGCTATGTCTTTCTACATGCAATGGCAAGGTAGTAAGTGTGTTAAGATCTTCCTTATGACAGTTATTTGTCTCTGATAGACTCTTCTTCGTAGTGTATGTGAAAAGGACTTGAATCCCTGATATCTGTGATATAAGGTTCAGACTAAAACCTATGAAGCACCGATACTTCAAAACAAGTGCTGTAGCCATGTCGGACAAGCGGACACGGCGAGGACATGCCACATGGTGTGTTCCCTTATTTGATTAATTTAGTTTTAGGGGACATGCCGGGGACACTTCAGAGACACACTGGGGACATGTCAACTTGTCTTTTCTCCAATTTTCGTTAGTGTTTTTGATGAATATTGGATGTTGAATTTTTTTTTCTTAGATTTAAATACTTTATCATGCATAAAAAATAAAATAAATTGTAAGTGTTAATTTAAATTTTTTTTTTTTTTTTTTAAATATAGAATTAGAGTTAGCTTTTTGTTTATATTGATTGTTTGTGGATGTAATATTAATCTAGATAGCAGATAAAAATATATGAAAATATATTTTATTGTCATGTCCCCGTTGTGTCCGTGTCTCCATTTTTTTGAAATTGCTGTGTATCGTGTCCACGTCCGCTGCCGTACTTCTTAGACTACAACTGATTCCAGATGGTCTTCAAGGTAGGTGGTGACTCTTCTAAGAGTGCCATTCCTTGTCATCCTTTTGTTTGAATTTGACCTTTCTTATTCTTGAAGATCATAAAAAAGAGAGTAGAAATTCTACAAGTAGGTGTGCTTCTAAGAGAAACATAATCTGATGTATGGATTTGCTTCTACACCTTTGTCTCTGCAAGTATATAACCTAGGCCAATAAAATTGCGTCTCTGAATTGTTCTTTTCTTCCCCTCATAGTTTTATTCAATAAGTAAAATAACAAGAAGCGGTGCTGAAAGAAACCTGAAGATCCTATATTCTATATATCTACAGGCATATACAAATCTCCTAGAGACTATATAAAAGAATAAACATAGATAGGCTACAGTTGTTGGTTTGGGTATGTGTGTAAGTGCCCAATTCATTTAATTCTCATGTCCAGCAGACTTGGGGACACAAAATAATCATATTGCCTAATATACTTTTGTTTATTTTATTTTTATAGGATAAGGTGTTGTTCACAGGGTGTTAAATCATTTCATACATAATAGAGGGTTTTATGCATAAGTTTATGGTTAATATGAATTATTAAATATATTTGCTAGGTGAATGATCATCTACACACATTGGACACACCCCATGTCCCAACCCAAAGTGTCGAGTCTCCGCCATGAGTACTCCATAGTCCATACCACTAGAGAGATCATAAAATGGCCAACACCTTTCATCCTTGTCCTAAATTGTTCATTAGAGTTTTCTCTTTTCCCCTGATACACTGTATTTCTATGAAGCACAAACACTTCAAAATAGGCACCATAGCGGTGTCGGACACGGGGACATGCCAGGGACACGCCAAATGGCATGCCCCTTTAATTTTATTATTTTTTTTGTAGGGGACATGGCAGGGACACACCAAATCTGGACACATCATGGGACATGCCAAATGGCGTATCCCTTTAATTTATTTTTATTTTTTAAATTTTTTGCATGAGACGCAGTGGATATGGATGATCTATTAATTTGTTTAAATTAGTGGTTTATATATATATGAGTATTGAATTAATGTTTGTTTTTATTAACTTTGATTATTTGGTAACATAATATTAATCTACATAGCAAATATATATATAGATTTGCCGTGTCTCCTGCTGTGTTTGTGACCCCATTTTTTGAAATTACTGTGTCCGTGTCCGTGCTTTATAGCTGTATTCTGACTTCCTTCTCTGCCACCCCCATCCTTACCACAGCATTTTGCTTTAAAGAAAAATCAAACCCACATTCCTCATTTTGCCCATGCATCATGAAAAAGATACAAGGATTATTACCCTCTGCTGTGACTGCCTCAGTTTCTGATGTAATAACCTCTACCACCTGAACCAGAAAGTGCACCCGATTGCCATCAGCAAAGAATAACATACCAACCGCGTATCATTCCAACTTTGCTATAGCCCCAACCACTTCGAAATTATCGGCTCAACTCTCCTGAAGCTTCCAATTCTTCTAGCTCTAAAACTTTTCGGCATCGTATGATTTTTCAACTATATTTTGTTTGAACTTCTTGGGGGAAACACCAAGTTTCTGAAAACTTGTTTTGTGTATTCAGAAGACTTATTGCTATACTTGCTCCATCAGGTTGTGATACTTGTACAACTTTGTACCTTGGTTATATTCTTATTGCTTTTGAAAAATCTGTCTTTCGATCCACTTTCATATGGACCTACAAAGGTTACATGCTTACTTCTGGCAGGCTGAGTCGACATCAAGCCTCCAATAGATCAAACTAACTGCTATATTGTACTGCATTCTCTTTGGCAATGACAGCCAATCATCTTCTTTGTGATACACAGGTTCCTGCAGTGTCCTGTGTTGAGGAAGTTACTGAGGTTAAAAGGTTGCTTCAAGATGAAACTCTTTTAAGGAAGTCTGCAGAAGAGGAAGTCAATAATCTTAGGAATCAAATTATTCAATGGAAAAGGACAGAAGTATGCTTTTTAATACCTCGATGAATGTCTTATTTCAGCATCATCTGTTTTCTTTTGTCTTTCATAGTATAATATCCAATATACAAAGTAACACTGTTGGTGTACTAGGCAGCAGGGAATTCTGAGATCTCAAAGCTTTGCAAGTTGCTGGAAAATGAGGCACATCAGAAACAAAAACTTGAAGAAGAAATAGCTGTGCTACAAAGTCAACTATTGCAAATTAGTTTTGAAGCTGATGAGGTATGCTGCCATACAGTTGATAAATATGTTTGTGTGGTTTTTAATATTGTTTTTTGAAAGAAGGATCTATAAATGATATTTTAGCTTAAATCAGAATATACCTGAGCTGTTAAAAGTCCATGTCCTTTGATAAATGTGGAGAGTTTGCAATGATGACATGGTTGAGGGGCAGCCTTTTGGGAAGATGGCGGGCATTGAGATGGGACAGGATCACCAAAGGTGGAGGAGAGAGTGAAGACAGTTTTAGGAGAGAGGGAGGATAGTATTGTAGGATCTTGCTCTTTCTTAAGGTGAAAGAGATGATCAGCACATGCATGTAACCTCTCTTATATAGGGAAGTTGAACCATGGGGGACAACATAGCCAAGGACAAGGGGCGGTTCCCTTCGGTTTGATAATTTAGAGGTTTCTCACCTATCCAGTGTGCATATGACAGGCATTGAAAATTGTGTCATGGGATGCTAGTGGGTAGGTATGATAATTGTTGAGCCTTGGGGAACTATCTTGGAGTCATGGGGAGGCTGCAGTGTTAGGTATGATCTACATTACATGGACTCGGCTATGGGTATCGGGTGTGGGTGCATATCTAGGGGTCGGATACTTCAAAATTAAAAATTGAGAATGTGGATATGGATCCAAATTTGGATACAGGTACGGGGATACGTTAAATAGTTATTTTTTTAAAAAATATACTTATTATATAAAGATGAGTTAAATAGTTATTTTTTAAATATATTTATTATTTTTTATCTTATGTATTATTTTTATTGATAATATTTTTAATTTATCTATATAATTTATTTTTTTACTTTTAATTGACACACACATATATATATATATATTATAAATAAAAAATATATAATAAATAAGGAATAGCAAATTATGTTAAAATAAATAATGTATTTTATAGATTTTATTAGATTTTATATTTTTTTTATTATATATGATTTAATTAGATATTATTATATAACAAATTATATGATTTATTTATTATATGGTAAACAAGAGACAAGAGAAGAGAGAGAAGAAAGAAATAGATTGACAAAAGGGAGAGAGAGAGAGAGAGAACATATCGACAATAGGGAGAGAGAAAATAGATCGGGGAGAGAGAGAGAAGAAGAAGAAGAAGAAGAAGAAGAAGAAGAAGAAGAAGAAGAGGAGGAGATGGATCGACTGAGAGAGAGAATAGGAGATCGACAGAGAAGATCGATCGAGAGACGAGATCGAAGAATCGATTGGCGCGAGACAGAGATGAGGTCGATCGAGAGATGAGATCAAGAGTGAAGGATCAATTGGGGGGAGATCGAAGCTGGTGACTAGAGAGAAGTTGGCGACCAAGTTCTTGCTCTCTTTTTCGTTTCTTCTGTATTTAGGGCTATTTCGTTGCTTCTGTATTTAGGGCAAAATATAGCCGTATCCATTTGTAATGAACCGTATCCCGGCCGTATCCTGCACTCGTATCCGTGTCGTGTCAACACGGGTACCTTCGAAGTTCCAAGGAGTCCGTGTAACACAGGGTATGATGCAAGTGTCATAGTTTGGTCAATGATGGCCTTGTCTAGCTGTAGTTGTCCTCTCTCTAAGACTGGTCAAGGTGGAGCCACCGTGAGGGGGTGAGTTAGGCAACCTTGACAATCCCAACTTTAGTTCCAAACCACAAATCCTGTAGTGATTCCAAATGGGGATTCTTGGTCCCTACTCCTACCCTAAGTGATTATGGTGGTGATGGAGATACCTCTACTACGTAGAGATAGAAATAAGCCGCTGGAGAAAGAGAAATGAGGCATCGAGGATCATGCCTTAGAAAGGAGTTACTTGGCCTAGAGCCAAAGAGATGCCAAGCCATGTTTTTTTTTTTTTTTTTTTTTTTTTTTTTTTGGGATAAATGAAATAAGCTTTATTGAGAAACTATGAAGCACAGATACGGATACGGACACGGACACACAAATTTTCAAAAAATAGGAGACAAAATACGCTGGAGACACGTTCAATATATATAATTAAATTTATTTATTATATATCATAAAATTATAAAAAAATTAAAAGGCAGAGAAAATAAATAAATAAACTAATCAACCCAAAAAAAAAAATTATAAATAAATAATAGAGATAGAGGTAGTAGAGACAGAGGCAGAGACAGAGAATGAGAATAGTTAAAAAAAAAAAAGAACAATATAAAAAAAAATACAGAGAGAGAGTGAATCAGCATATAAAAAGAAAGAAAAAACAAAACAAAACAAAACAGAGAGATTGAGACTGAGAGAGAGAGAGAGAGAGAGAGAGCGACTGAGAGAAGTCGAAAGAAGAAGAAGATTGAAAGAAGATGAAAGAGAGAGCAGATCGAGAGAGAGAGAGAGAGAGAGAGAGAGAGAGAGAGCGACTGAGATACAGAGATTGAAAAGTAGAAGAAGATCAAAAGAAGAAGATACCTTCGTGTTAGGTTTTTATTTTGGCAACCCCGTTTGACAAAACTCCTTTGAGTTGTAATTTTATTCGCATTTTTGTTTCAGTGAAGCTATGAGTTTATTAGATGCAAATCCAAACCCGAATCGAGCCATGCAGAGAAGTTTGTGATGTTAATGCTTTCAAGATTGCCACTTCGCTGATTATTACGGGGGTCGAGCTGCCCGGTCAGCTCGCGGCCGAAGCAAAATGGAAAATTGCCTTGAAAATTGCATGTCAGCCGTTGCTCGCTCGAGCCAAGGAGTGCTCGCTCGAGCCAAGACTTTCTCGCTCGAGCCAAGGAATGCTCGCTCGAGCGAAGGATTGCGTCCGCACAAAAACCTGAAAGGAGTGATTGGTCGCTCGAGCCAAGGATCCGTCGCTCGAGCGAAGGCACTAGTAGAAATCACGAAATTTACTCTCCTCGCTCGAGCCAGGAAATCCTCGCTCGAGCGAGCCTCAGAATCCGGATTTTTTTCAAAGAGTTGGATTTCTTCTGAAACAGGATTACTTTGGACTTCTACAAAGAGTTGGGTTTTTACAAAAATTGGAACTTTGCAACAAGTTGGGACTCTGCAAGTGGTTGGTTTTCTTCAAGAAGTTGGTCTTCTTTCCCAACTTGGATTACTTTTGGTTCTCTATAAATACTTGGTTTTCTCCCAAAACTAAGCAATGGTTTTGAGTTGATTGAAGTCCTCCAGATATTCTTTTTGGTTCTTAAAGGTTTATATCTGGGGATATTTTATTTTTTCTTTGATGTCATATTGAGTATTCAACTCATGATCTAAAAAGACTACATCAAAGGTTGGTGTTTGTTTCACAAAAGAGAGAGAAAATTCTTCAGTTGTGGATTCTGAAGAATTCGGCCTGAAGCTTCGGTGGTGGAATCCGGAGTGGCTCATCAAGAAGACAATTCCGTGGTGAAGATGCGATTGGAAGAGGCACATAGAGGTTGGTTCAATTAGGCATGTGGCTAGATAATTGAGAGTATACCTGTGTAATTCCTTAATATCTTCTTAGTGGATTGTTCTTGTGGCTGTGGCCCGTGGTTTTTTTATCACAATTGGGAGGTGACCAATTGTGGTTTTTCCACGTAAAATCTTTGTGTTTCTTTCTCTTGATTGTTTGATTGGGGTTTTTATATTCTGCTTAAAATTGATACATAATCACAAATCAACATCTAGGAGGTTTCTAGATTTTTCACTTCGCAAGAGCATCCTCGTTTTGTTTGAAATCAAGGTTAGGGCTTGGTTTGATTTCTTCAATTTTTGTTTTTTACAAATTGACCCCCACTTGAAGTTTCATAAATTCTGTTTTTGACCCCATGGTGTCTGAAACATGTCCATAACGTGTCCGGCTGCAAAAATAAAAAATAAAAAAAGGGGCACCTTCTGTGACGTGTTGGACATGTGTCCATCACTTGTCCGACGTGTGTCCATGTCTGACATGTGTTCGACACTGATACTTAGCCCTCGGAGAGGTGTCCGTGCTTCATAGTTGAGAAAGCATCAAGGTGATGCAAAGCATACAATAATTAAGAACCAAAAGACACAGCACATAAAACGCAAAAAAGAAAAAGAGATGCCAAGCAATGTTGCTGCCAAGGAGAGACAGTTTGGTCGAGCAGAGAGTCTCAGCCTAGCTAACCAGTGCACTAGGCCACTTTTTGGGATGTTTATGCAATTCCCAAGTTGAGATACATCTAAGACTTGTGCTCATTCCTTGGCACCATGGATTGAAACTAGTCAAGCTGCCGCATTTGATGGTTCATGGCCCTTGATTAAGTTAGGCCCATAACCCCAATAACTAATCTTGTGGATGATTTGCAGATGATGTGGGGCTAGGGTAGCTCGCTACTTTGAGATCCTTGTTTGTGTTGCAGATAATGTGGCACCTACGAGTATTTTGAATGAAAAAAGGACAACTATTATTTCTAGTGTTGGATAGCTTGATAGCTTTTGAAAATTTTAGTGATTTAACATGGTATCGGACTATGTTACCTGAAATGTGAATCGTTTTGGTACATGAAAAATAGGAAGATCTGATGCTTGGATATGTACCCGCACCCAATACTCACACCGAGTCCACGTAACATAGGCTGTATGCAAGTATTCCTAAATTTATTGCATGAAGAAGAATGATTTCAGTTCTTGGTACAATTAACTTCTGAATTTGGATGTTTGAGAGTTCACAATCCTGTTGTGTTGGGTGTCTTGGTAAATGAACAGGACCCACCTAAAGACTGTAGTTTTTGCACCCAAACACATGGACTAGTATGCATGTGCCTCTGACAAGCATATTTGAATTCTGAATCTGAAAACATATACTTTTGCAGACAAGAAGACGACTTGATGGAGCTGTAGCTGGGAAAGTTCCTAGTGGCCTAGGTTCTCTCATTTCTCAAGTTGTGCATCCGCAGCTGAGAGATTCGGGAGATGGGGAGAAGGCATCAATAGAAAAACTCTTTGAGCAAGGTGGTGGACATGTTTCCACTTATATTTACTATTCTGCTGCTCATTTTTTATAATTCATCTGTCTATTGTCTTCGTTTTCGTTCTCATAAACTTCAGTGTTCTAACAGTGGGATTGCAAAAGATTTTGTCATTGCTTGAAGCCGAAGATGCTGATGTGCGAATTCATGCTGTAAAAGTTGTGGCAAATCTTGCTGCTGAAGGTAACTCAGTACTTTTTTATTATGTTCTTTACTCATTCCTATATTCTCATGAACTCTTTGTAGTGTGGGAGGACACGAAGAATACCAATTTCCAAAAAAATCAATATAAGGGGAAATAGCCTTACATATACACGTGTTTGTTGAAGAATACACAAACAAACATATACTTTATATTTACAGTGAGGATTTACATTTCCAGCCACTGAAATGTCTTATCCAATACTTCTATCCATACAAAGAAGGAAAAGTGAAGCAAGTGCAGTAAAAACAAAAAATCAACACGAGAATTTGTATCTGACGAAGGGGATGCCTGGACATCCCATGAAAGTCCTTGTGCAATTGGAGATATTTCGAATGTTGGCAAATTACTTTTTCTGATAATATACATATGCAGAGTCCCCCTCCCCTCCGTTAAATCATTGTTAAAGTGATATAACAAAATCTGCTGACATATGCTGTTTCTATTGCATAAATACCAAAAGTTCCCCAGGACATAAATACTAAATAATATATTTTTTTATATAATATTAAAAAAAATCAAAATTTCAATCAGATTTTGACACAATTTTACATCATTAAAAAATATCCAATAATTTTTTGACACAATTCCATGAGTGTGATTGCCACACTTAATAGCTTTCACTTAATTCTTTGGTGTTTTCTATGCATGGATCTCCATTTGTCGATGGCTGATCAAGTGAGTGTAGCCTCAAAGGATTCCTAATGGTGAAAGTCGCTTTTTATTTCACATAAACACATTCCATGCCCACAATACATGGTCCTTCACCTGAGCCTTATATCAGTGGGTGTGTGTATTTGAACTTGCTTTTCATATATAAAATTTGACTAATGATGGTGAGGATGATGATTACCTGGCTTGTTATTTAAAGTCTTGATACGCAGCTCATGAAGCATTAGTACTTGCTGGTTTAAGTACATTTCTGTATAGGAATGGTATTTTACTTTCGTCTATTTCGCAGAAACAAATCAAGGAAAGATTGTGGAAGCTGGAGGTCTTACATCCTTATTAATGCTTCTCAGAAGTGCTGAGGATGAGACCATTCACAGAGTTGCGGCTGGTGCAATTGCAAATCTTGCAATGAATGGTAAATTTCCATTACTTTT
This sequence comes from Camellia granthamiana, assembly GCA_036172215.1. Taxonomy (NCBI): domain Eukaryota; kingdom Viridiplantae; phylum Streptophyta; class Magnoliopsida; order Ericales; family Theaceae; genus Camellia; species Camellia granthamiana. The sequence continues at coordinate 49,542,317 of CM069916.1, read as the reverse complement.
GTTTCGTAGAATATCTTACAATCTTAAAGCCATGTATCGCTAATTTTGGCATAGGTATTTGGTTTGGTATCTGTCCATTGCATGTAACATGTATATTTGTCTTGACAGAGACCAACCAGGAGCTTATAATTGCTCAAGGGGGCATTAGTTTATTGTCAATGACCGCAGCCAATGCTGAGGATCCTCAAACTCTTCGGATGGTTGCTGGAGCCATAGCTAATCTTTGTGGAAATGGTAATCTTCCTTCTTGTTGATCTTCATTCTACCAAACATGTGGTCCATTGTGAAGGTTGTAAGAAGTTTTGCTTTAGCTAGCATATGAGATTTATGGTTAATTTATGCACACACTGAAGAGAGATTAAAAGGTAACCCATGCAAGTAAAACTGTATTGAAGATTACAAATATATATTTTCCACTTCCAAATCCACTTTGAAATGGTTGATCATATTGCTATTAGCATGTTGGTCCTATATGAATATGAACTGGTAGTTTTAACATGTTAGCTTGGTTACTGATGAGAATGTTGATTGCAACTGGTCTTTGACTGGCAATCCTACTGTGAACTGTCAACTATTATGTTGCAACTTTTAGATAAGTTACAGACGAAGCTGAGAGGTGAAGGCGGGATCAAGGCTTTACTAGGAATGGTGAGATGCAGGCATCCAGATGTTCTTGCTCAAGTTGCCCGTGGAATTGCAAACTTTGCAAAATGCGAGTCCCGAGCATCTACTCAAGGTAATCTGAGAAATAGGCCCTTCTGGAACCCATAGCTGTTTTGATTTTTACAGAGTGTTCTGTTCTTTAACTTCCTAAATTTGAATGTTTAGAACAATTTCTGCCAATTTTAACAAAAAGCCTAGAATTATAATTCAATATTTAGGTCTGTCAACTTGAATCTGATCAAACTTGAAACAGGGGTGTACTAAAAGCATAAAAAGTCTTTATAATCTATACTTGTAATAAGGAAAGACCAGGGGCAATACTAAAATTTAGTGATAGTGTGTTGCACCCATCTTTCTATTAACTAAGGTGGTAAAGATGTAAAATTAAATATAACTAAAAGGATAAATATGTGTAATTACTACTAATTAAAGAATAAAATATGAAACAAAACCACAAAAATGCATGGAAAGTGGGTTAGTGGGATAAAAAGTGTGAATAAGTAGGATAGAGGGAAAAGATGGAATAGGATTAAAAGCAAATAATTAAATATACATAAAACAAAACCACATAATTCAATGAACTTTAAAAATATATATATATATATATAAGTCCCACTTTTACATGCACTCAAGTAGGTCATCTTGTTACATGCATTTAAGTGTTTTATTTGTTTCTATTTTTTCTGAAAAATAACGACATGCCGCTCTATTGTTGAGTGGCCACATGGCCTGTTGTTCTGAGGACACGAGATAACTTCTCCACTAACAAAGAATAGCATGAAAAGTGGATTCGTGAGAGAAAAGTAAGAATAAGCAAGGTAGAGAAGTAGGGATGAGATTGCTTAATTAATAAATAAATATTAAAAAAATGAATGGAACTAGAATTAATGCATGCACCTGGATGAGCGTCATCCTTTTAGTTTGCAATATGCTAATGCATTGTGTTACTGTTGATCTCATTGCTACAGGGACTAAGACTGGGATATCTCTTCTGATTGAGGATGGTGCACTCCAATGGATTGTACAAAATGCAAACAATGAAGCCTCACCAATCAGGCGGCACATTGAGCTTGCACTTTGCCATTTAGGACAACATGGTGAGTTTGCTTTACCTGTTTTCACCTTGAAACCTGAATCTTCCCATGGACGGTGTCTGAACTGGTATTAAATTACTACATTTCAGAAGTAAATGCAAAGGACATGATTAGTGGAGGTGCCTTGTGGGAGCTTGTTCGCATCCCACGAGACTGTTCACGAGAGGACATAAGGACTCTTGCTCATCGCACTCTAACTTCAAGCCCAAATTTCCAGGCTGAATTAAAGCGGCTGAGGATAGATTGTGGATGAAGACGTGGAACAATTGAAGTAATGTTGAGTTGCCATTAGCAATAGAAGTTAGTCACACTAGAATGATCGATCGGTCCGCTTGTTGAAGTTTTGTCAATAGTGGGGTGGGCTTGGTTTCTTGTCTTTGCTTTAGCATGTATGAATGTAATCTTATTTCTAAGTGCTTGTTCCATGTCTAGTTTCTGTTAATGCATAAATTGATTTGTACATGAAATAACATTGGGAAAAGGAAATGAAAATTCAATCTTGTAAAATAAGTTCAGATCCTTAATCGTGTCGCAGGCACTGACACTGCAGAACTGTTGTTTTCATCAGTTTATGAAATATTTACGGGTTGCGATTTTAAAAATTTGAGTAGAAGAAACCTTTGAGAAACCCAAATATGGTTCATGATCATTATTACTGATTGGCTGACACTCTGGTTCAGGTGTTCACTTTGAATGACAGTTCAACTGCTTTTATTCTTCCTGCATTGTGGTATGGTGATTCGCCTACTAAATTTTGCAAAACATCTCTAACCCATAATATTGTCTTATGAAAAATGATCCGTTGCTCGAAATTGTTGGCTCGAAATTGGCCCGAATATCCAAAACGACGTCGTTTTGGGTATTTTTTTTTTTCTTTCTTTCTCGTGTTCAAATATAGAGGGAAGAGACGAGGGGAGAGAGAGAGAGAAGAGGGAAGAGAAGAGGCGATGGCGAGGAAGAGAAGAAAGATCGGCGGTGATGGCGGCCCCTTTCTTTTCTCTACTTTCCCCCCCCCCCCCCCCCCTCTTCCAGTAGATTTGGATTTGAGAATGAAAGGGAATTTTTTTTTTTGTTTTTTTTTTTTGTTGATGAAGATGATGAAGATGATGATGATGTTGTTGCAAGATGATGAAGATGATGATGATGTTGTTGCAATGATTTCAAAATCTAAAGATGAAGGAAAAAAAAAAAAAATTTGTTGAAAAAAGTTGATGATGTTGATCTGGATCTACAGATGTTGATGAAGATAATGTTGCAATGATTTCAAAATTTGAAGATGAAGGAAAAGAAAAAAAAAAATTAGTTGATGAGGATGTTGATGTTGATGAAATCCAGCAGTAGACAGCAGACCCAGTTCCTTCTTCTTTTCTTCTTCTTCTTTAGAAAAACGCAAAGAAAAAAAAAAAAAAACACCAAAACGATATCGTTTTGGTGTCGAGCCACACTCTTTCGAGCTACGAATCGCTATTGTTGTCTTATATATCTTAAAGTTTCTTTTATTGATTCTTTTGCATTCATTGCTATGTTAGAGAGGAAACATCCGGATGCAAACTCATACTACACCCATTTCATACTGAAGTAACTTTCTATTGTGATTTTTTTGTGGCATATAGTTCTATTTTAATCAATAATTTACATTAGTTTTAGTTTTTCTTAGCCTTATTAAGAGAGAAATTAGTGTAATTATGTTAAACTGTAAGGTTATTTGTATTTTTTTTTTAAAAATTTCAAAAAAAAAAGGATAGTGTAATTTACCTCAATATGTCGTCAAACTCATACACTGAACTGAACAACGACTTCACAATGGTTATTACATCCCAAAATTTGTGTTAGCATAGCATGAGTTTCACCACATACTAATTTGCTAAACGAACTGAGTGAAAGAGTAACATATGGAAGAAACTCCACAGACACCCCCTTCAGTTAAGGTTTGCACTGTTCTCTTATGCTCTTTTCTAAATTCTCTTTCCGTCCTATGAGCGACTCTAGCGGTTGCTATTTGATTGTGTTATTGCTAGAATTTAATATGATGGGCATACAACATACACTCAATATCGTGTCAAATTTAGTATGATACTATCCACTGTATCGAATTTCTTTAATTGGTAGATGATGTTTTGGCTTAAAATATCACTTAATTTAATCCTCCTTCTGGCGTAAATTTATGCAATGGAGCCAATTTGGAACCAATATATATTTTTTTTATCAGTAAAAAATCTTTATTGATAACCATGAAGTAAAAACAGATAGATACAAACTGATACATCCATAAAGAAGAGGCTAGTGCTCAAGCATCATACTCAATGTGTCAATCCCAACTAGGTTGGCACTCACACACGAGCTCAATCATATGCTAGCACAAAACCGAGGTTGATAAGGCACCAACCAGACACCATACAGGAACACTCCAACAAAACTAAGTAAAACAACCATCACACAGGAACTACCCAATGAGTCAAAAAACACTACTAGCACACAGCAGCAACAATGCTACATAGCAGATAAACCAGCAACAGAGCAAAAATACTAATAAAAAACCAGAAGTTCACCCTTCACCCCAAGCAATGTTTGACTAGTATCCATCCTCAAATTAACACCTCCTCTGCTTCAACCCAGAAGTTCACTCAACAGCAGCACATCTCCTCTGCTTTATACATACCCATCAATAGCCCCATCACTGTAAGGTCCCAGTGTCCCACATCAAGAATGGAAGGGGAGTCCCTGAGCTATAAAAAATAAAAACCTGGACCCTTATATAGCATTGAGGCCTTTTCCCGGATGGTGAAATCTCTAGCAGAACTCCCTAGTTAAGCGTGCTTAGGTTAGAGTAATTATGGGATGAGTGACCCATTGGGAAGAACAAATCCGTGCGGGCATGGCCCAAAACAGACAATATCGATGACATGTGAAGGGTTGGGGTGTTACAAATGGTATCAGAGCTGACTTTCTGGAGTACCGAGTATTGGCCCCTGCCGTTTCTCGCTGCATGTGGCCGGGCTTACGAGCTCGCAAGCTACTAGACGGGGACATGCAACCCTAAGGGGGGTGGATTGTAAGGTCCCAGTGTCCCACATCGGGACTAGAAGGGGAGTTCCTGGGTTATAAAAGTAAAAACCTGGACCCTTATATAGCATTGAGGCCTTTTCCCTGATGGTGAAATCCCTAGCAGAACTCCCCAGTTAAGAGTGCTTAGGCTGGAGTAATTCTGGGATGGTGACCTGCTGGAAAGAACAAATCCGCGCATGCATAGCCCAAAGTAGACAATATCAATGACATGTGAAAGGTTGGGGCGTTACAATCACACCTCACTTAATACATCTCCTGATCTGTTGCAAGTTTGAAACAAACTGATTAATTGAATAATCTCTTCCCACCATATTTGACTTCAACCACATGGTCACCTTATAAGCTCACACAGCTCTTCACTATTGGGCTGTACCTCATTAAAAATAACATCATTTATGTGCTTCCAAACAGACCAAAAAATTGTTACTGGCATTGCTTTCCATATCTATAATGCTCATTTTTTAAATTTCCAGCCACTTCACCACTGAAGCAGACCTTCCACTGTACCAGGTGCTGCCCATTACATTCCCCACCATTTGATTATGCTAGACCATATATTCCACACAAAATGACAATGTAGCATTATATGATTTAATGACTCCTCCTTTGTTTTACAAGGAGCACAGAATAATCTCACTATTGTGTCAACAACCCCAATCTTTTGTAGGAAATCCATTGTCTTTATTCTCTCTTTCCATACCAACCAAGCAAAGAATTGTGTTTTTGGAGCTGCTGCATTGTTCCAGATTAAACCAGATAACCCTTTCCTAGATCCATGAATCAACTCACACCAGTTGAAAATTGACTTTACACTGAAACAACCAGTACTATCAGCATTCCATCTAATGTTATCTAAGTTTTCCAGGCACAATCTTGGCCCTGAGCCTAATTCCTCTTTCAAATTTCTTAAATCCTCCTCCTTCCACACCAGTAAAAATCTTCTGAAATTGAAAATCCATTCATCATAATTACCTTTTTTGTCCACTATTTCTTTTAGTGACCCTTTATCAGTAGAAATGCTAAAAAGTCTTGGATATTTATCCTTCAAACAAAACCTGTCTACCCAAGCATCGTCCCAGAACTTAATCCTACACCCACTCCCTCTGATTTCAACATTTTCCATAAAAAAATTAAAGAGCCTAGGATTTGAATGTGCTACTGATAGTATATCACTCTAGATCCTTGAGCTATTATAATCAACCATATGAAAAAGAAACCATCTCCTACCTTCAGCTCCATACCTTCTGCAAATTAGAATCTTCCATAGTGCATCATCTTCAGCCCCAAACCTTCACTACCACTAGACCAATAGACTATCATTTACTGCTTTAATGTCCTTAATACCCAATCCTCCACGATTTTTACTCACTGTGGCTTCGTTCCACTTCACCAAGTGTAATTTCCTCTTCAAGATCAGTGTCACCCCATAGGAATGCTAATTGTATCTTATCAATCTCCTTTGCTATTCCTTGAGGCATCTTAAATAAGGACATGTAATAAATTGGCAGGTTGGAGAGCACAGACTTAATTAGAGTCACTCTACCAGCAAATGAGAGCACTCTTCTCTTCCATCCAACTAATTTTACCTTGAACTTGTCCACCACAGGTTTCCAAATTTGCTTTCTTTTAGGATTAGTCCCTTAAGGCATGCCCAAGTACTTAAAAAGAAGTTTTTGACTCGTGCAATTTAATGTTGAAGCAAAATCAACAACTATAGTCTCATCAATTTCCATTCCACTGACAGCACTCTTATGATAATTAATCTTTAGTCCAGAAACTACTTCAAAACATCTTAAAATTCTCTTCACATTTGAAGCCTCCACCCAATCTGCCTCACAAAATAAGACCGTGTCATCAACAAATTGTAGATGAGATAACTTCAATCCCTCATCACCAATAATGACCCATTTTATCAGTCCTAGTTCTCTAGCTCTTGATAACAACATATTTAGCCCTTCAGCTACAAAAATGAACAAAAATGGTGAGATTGGATTCCCTTCCCTCAATCCTTTTTGGGGACACACTTCCTCAGATGGAGAGCCATTAACTAGGAATGATACTCTAGCTGAACCTAAACAATACCTCATCCATTCCACCCATTTTGTCTCAAACCCAAACTTGCCCAACATATCAAACAGAAAGCTCCAATTTACTGTATCATAAGTTTTTTCAAAATCAAGTTTTAAAATTAGCCCACTTTTTTTGCATCTTTTCCACCAGTCTACCACTTCATTTACTACTAATATCCCATCCAGTATACTTCTCTCACTCAGGAATGCAGATTGTGTTGAGCTAATGATACTTGGTAACACTTGTTTTAATCTACTAACTAAGACTTTTGATAGAATCTTGTACATGGAATTTATGAGACTGACTGGCCTAAAATCTTGGATACTTGTCGGGAGAGAGTAATACTAGGATGGGTGACCCCCTAAGAAGTTTTCGTATATGCAATGGAACCATTGTTAGTTTCTTAACTGAGGCTTCAAGTATTGAACACCCTAATCTATCCTAATCATGAAAAGGAGACCGCAAGTTACTAGCTTTGGGTTATGGGTTGATTTTTGGATATTCAAGTATTTTTTGTTTCGATAGTTACGTCCTTTTTAATTTTTTTATTCTTTTTTAGGTTGTTTTGTTCTTAAAAAAAAAACAAGTTAAGATCTTATTTCTTGTTTTATTCTCTTAAAAAAAAAAAAAAAAAAAGTGAGGTCAAGGGGTTGGTTGTATGGATGCGAGTAGCAGTAGTAGGGGTAATTTGTACTTTCCAAATTCTCTGTCGATGCATTGTATCTTTCTATACCTTTAATTTCATGTTTTTAATGAAATTTTCACTTCACTGTTAAAAAAAAAAAAAAAAAAAAAAGAAAAAAAAAAGGAAAGAAGTTACTAGCTATCTAACTTGCGTGTAAGAGTTTTTTTTTTTTTTTTTTTTTTTTTTTTTTTTTTTTTGGTGGGGGGGATACAAATGTTACTAGATTAATAAATTAAAATAGTGGTTTATAAACTCAAATTTCAAATCTTTCATTCTAAAAATTCAAAAAGGGTAAAATTATTTGAGTCACCCTCAAGATTAATAACATAAGAGTGGTTATTTTCGCCAAATTAGATACAGTTAACACAATAGGTTAATTACATTTTTATTTTTCAAAATATGAGTTTTGTATCATTTTAGTTTTCAATATTTAAATTGCATCAATCTGGTCCCTAATGTACATAATTTAAATATTGAAAACTAAATTGAAACACTTTATACATTAAAAACTAAATTAATACAAGAGCAAACTTCACTTTACCCCTTATGATTTATCCAATGTGCGGATAACCTCATTGTCATTTGGAAATAACCACATAACTCCCTTATGGTTTGTGAATCAAAGTGCACAATTAGTTTTTCCATCCAAATAAATGAATTGTGATAGCCACGAGCCCAGATGTAGAGTATCATATTTTTTAAGACATATATACCTCTCATACCCTTTTAAATTTACAAAACAATGCCATTTATTCTTCCTCCTCTCTTTTTCTATTATTTCTCTCTGTATTGTTTCTATTTCTAGTTCTCCATTATCACTCGCAAAACCATGGCTATCTCTCGTCTCACATCCAGCTACCCTCAACCACAATGACAACCCCGTAGGCTCACACCCAGCCACTACCATGATTTTCTCTTCCCATACACAGATATATTTTTTTTTTCATTTTTTCTCTAATGGCTCTTATTTGCACTATAAATAATTTTTTCGTCGATTATAATTAGGTTTAAATTTTCTATTACTTATTATTATTATTATTATTATTATTATTATTATACAGGAAAATCTTGGAGGCTAAAGAGAAATTAAGACAAGTTTTGAAAATTCAAGGAATGGAAGACACATGGCATTGTAAGAAAGAAGATGGAAGATTTAAAAGTTAAAAGTAATTATTTAGGTGGTGGTTAATGGAAGTTTTTTCCTTCATTTTTTTCTATAAATTGCAATTAATGGCTCTATTATAAAGGACCAACAAATCAATACATGACTTGATTTCTATTTCTTTTCTATCTTAGGAGTAGATCTAATCTACATAGGAGTAGTTTAAACTTAGATAGGAGTAGCCTTAATGTACTGCATTAGTAATTTGATTGTTCATTCAATCATTTACATCATTTTCTTCTTCTCTCTTTCTCTTTTTCTTGTTTGTATTGTTATAATTTTTACTCCAATGAGAGTTCTTTTTTTTATTTATTTTTTTAAAACGGAATGCCCTTGATAATCTTTATTTATTTATTTTTATTTTTTTGAGATATTTAGAAATTTTGTTCTTTCTTTTAAAACTTTTAGAAATAATAAAAATAAAAAAAAATTCAATTTTCCAATTTTTTTTTGAGTTTCTTAACAAAAAAAAACCATGTTTTGGTGAAAACCCTAGAATTTGGGAATTTGGAAAAAATGTTGAGATATTGTAAAATTTATGCTTGATAAATTGTTATGTGAAGAAATGATGGAGAAATTTATATAGTTGTATTAAATGAGGAAATTAATGAAGAAAATGAGAATTGTTAACTTTGAAGCTCATTGTTGATATATCTTGGAAAACCAAGTTTAGAAGATGATATTTAACATGTGGAGAATACATGTATGTTGATATTGGTATATTATCTCTTGGAAATATATTATGATGTTATATTGATAAGAGATGTGAAACTTTGATCACAATGCAGGATTGTGTGGTGGAATTGAACATGAAACTTATAAATGCATTGTTTCATTATTGCATTGCCACTCCATTTATCATAATTGCAATTGATTTTGAATCTTGCATTGGAAAAGTATTGTTTTGAGAAAGGAAATTGTTTGTGAAACAAGATTATTTTGGATTTGTTTTGGGGTAAATACGTTGGTAGGATAGGGGGTGTAATTGGTATTGATTAAGTTCGTTTGAGTGCTTATGGTGAAAGACCAAAAACATGCGCGAAGGAGGTACCACATGCTTTCTAGTTAGCAACCGGTAAAGTGGGGATTGATAGTGCTTGTTATGCTTACTTGCAGACACCAACCTATGGATTACCTGAGTCGTATTTACTGCCCCTTTGAACTACATTGAATATATTGAATTGTTAAATTCTCAAATTGCATTGTGCATGAAAGTTTCAAAAGATAGAGATATATATTTTTGAACATGGCATGGCATGGCATGGCATGGCATATGCATTTCATTTCAGAAGATTATATAAAATGTATATATTTTGTTAAGATTTCTTACTGGGTTTTGTGTTTACCTTATGGATTTTGTGCAGGAAATGATGTGGTGTTCCTGCCAAGTTAAAGGCGTGAAACATATTTTGAGAGCACAAGGCTCTTTGATTTTGTTGTAATTATTTTGGCAAGTGTAGGTACTTCATTTTTGACCGCTCTTAAGGCTTGGGCGCTTCAATCCGAACACGCGATGATGAAATATTATGTTGTGCAATCGTTCGAATATTCAATAAAAGGATTCGGTTTCAAGCTTTAAAACCTAAACCTTGTACCCCATTTGAACCAAAACCTTATTTTTTCTAGCTTTCAAATGGCCGGCACATCATTTTTATTAGGCCGGCCGTACATCCTTATAGTCGGCTGGCCATGTTCAACGAAAACAGTTATTTTGCAGTAGCCACCTGCTCACATGCACATGCTTTGGACCAGCTGTCACTTTTGCAGATATTTCTGACGTGAGAAGTTGAAAGTCTATAAATACAACACCCCTCCTCATGGTTTGGGATTAGAAAAAATCTCCAAGAGCCTATAGCTTGTCCAACACACTTCTCTACTCTCTTGCAATATAGATACACAATAGATACACTATACAAGCTTAAACTTGAAGCCTTTGTTGTGGTTCTTGAACACAATTTCAGCTCCTTGAGAGTGTTTAGCTTGTGGTTTATAAACTAAGAAGATCATCCTTTCTTTCAAGAAGTGAACTTTGAACTCTTTTATCATCTTTTCTCTCTCTCTTTTTCTTGTATTTACATAGTGATTTTAGAGTTATTTTTAAGCTTAAAATGTGATTAAAACCTCATTAAGAGTGGGTGGATTAGCCATATTTCCATTGGCTAACTCACTAGTTGTATATCTTTTACTTTCTTTCATATTTTTCACCTTCTTTTCATCTTTTTTGGTTCAATTTCCGTACCTGTTAGCACTATTTTAGGGATTTTTTTTTTAATTTTTTTAATTTTTTATGAATTGAATATGGGCTTATAAAAGGGTCCTAGTCCTCCCCATTATATGTGCTCTCACTTCCTATACTTTAAATATCATATTTGTGTTGTTGTAAGCCCTCTCAGATTTGGCGTGTTTACGATATAGCGGCCAATCCGTTGAGTTGATTGTTTTTAGCTTTCCTTATGTAACTTGGAACCTTGTGGTCATGGGAGGATTAGAGCTTAGGCTTAGCCACGCCGCCACAAGTTTGCTTCACTAGTGTAAATTTCTTGCTTTCATATAGTTATTGTCCACCTTGAAGCTAGGTAGTAGCTTTCGTGTTCAAAGTGTTGAAAAACTCACTTATCGATCATTTTCGAAACATGGAAATAGATGTCTCATCTTTGTTCCATGAAAAAAAGGAGTTGTCAACAACTTTGACAAGTTGTGTGTTTAAAGCTTTGATAGATAGCTTGTTTTTTGTTTCGTCCCCTTACTTGCTTTGTTACTCCTAGATAGCTCTTTATCAAAAAGTGTTGAAAACTCTCCTAGTTCCACTTTGAAGTATGGAAATGGATGTTTTATCCTTATTCCATGAGTAGGGAGATGAGTTGACAACATTTTTTGAGTTGTTACTTTTTTTCATTTTTACTTGCTCCATAATTATCACATACTAGCTTGTGATGCTTGATGGTTTATGAAGCATGTCAACCTCTTCCTTGAATAAATTCATGATAGGAAGGAGGTAACATTTTTTTTTTTTGATGTTTAGCTAAGTCTTCTCCTATTGCTCTTATGATCATCATGCAACAACCTTGCTATGGTTGATGATTTATGAAGCAAACCTACTCCCTCCTTGAAAATTTCCATGACAGCAGGGAGCAGGAAGGATGAACAGCTTTTGGAAACCCTCTGTCTTGCTTTGTTCCAGTTCTGCTGTAGCAGTGTATCCCTAAAAAACAGTGGCTAACCGACCATTATTCTGTACGGCCGACTATCTTATCAGGCCAGCTGGCCTACCAAGCATGTTGTACAGCAGTGGTGAATTTACAACAGAACAGAGCAGATCTTGAGGCCAAAACAGAACTATTTTATGGCTATAAACAGGGCAGGTTCTGGCAACAAACAGAGAGGTTTCCGGAGGATGTTCTTGGTTGTGCACATGCGATTCCCCACCTTTTGTTTAATTTCTTTAGATTAGCCGCCTTAATTCACATTTGTAATTAATTAGTTGCGTTCATTCGGACTTATAATAATTATAGTTCATTTGTGTTTGTAATAATTAGTTAATTAGGACATTCGAACCCTTTTATGCGAGGTTAAATTTGTAATATTTATATATCTTCCAACTCTCATTTCTTTTTCCCTTTTATTTATATGCTTGCCGTGGTTGTATGTAATATCATGTTTTTCGTTTCATATCATTACCATGTTTTGCATCCATTTTTGTATGCATTATGGTTCGGTTCATCATTATTGAATATCATTGTCATTTCATATTTACTTGAATACGTGCGTTACCGCATACTTTGAGTTAATCCATATGACATGTTAATAAGCCGAATCTAGTGGTTGCATTCTTTTATGTGTTGCATTAGCCATTTTGCATCTAGGATTATGCATTTTTCTAACTATATTATTTTCTTTGGTTTGCCTCAGTTGAGTACTAGGTGAGCATTTTTGCTTTAGTATATTACATGTATGTTTGTGTTACTATGTCAAGCATACTACCATGAGGCTATATGCTTATTTGAAATACCTCTTTGAATGTCTGTGGATGAAGACTATTTCGCTTAAGTTGGAATGACTTTAATTATTGTATATATGAGCTCGCTTTTCTTTTGAGTTGCACATATTCAAAACTTTTTTAAAAAATGCATGAAATCAAAGCATTCCAAAATAAATGACATGATCTATACTTGTATACCTCACATAGTAAGTTAGCATAATAAAATCAGAATAAGAGCATATAATGTTGATAAAATTCATATCATGATTAATAGAGGTTGATTTTTGATCAAGTGAGGGGGGTGCTCAATTCATGACCTTCCCCTCTTATACCTAAGTTCTCGAACCGAGATAACTTTGGTTACGACGGACAAGCGGCCTTTGACACAAGTCATGGGTTTCCTAAATTTCTTAAAAATATTTAGGTAGCGACTCTGAAATTTGATAATGTAGTCCATTTTTGGCATCTCTGATGATTAATGGATTTTTTATGATTTGCTGGATATGGACTTTCATTCATTTTTTTGTTTTACATTGCACTTGTGAAACCAGATTCAGAACTACGAGAGTCCAAACTATAGGGCTATCGTACCCCGAGGAGACTAAACCCCTCTAAGGAGCGCGAAAAACCAGTTACAGCAAGCCAAGGGCTTTATTTGTTTGGGTTCAAAAACCACTTTTGTGTAACCGGGCTTAAACCTTGAAAAATTGTAGCCCTTGAGGGCATTAAATTGTCCTTGATATATTGTGCCACATGCTATAGATTCATATTTTAGGAACGTTGAATGTATAATCGTATGTGAAATATTTTTTGTAAATCTCTGGAATTTAATTAATACACATGTTGGAGATTTGATGACAATGTAAATGTTATGACTTTATTTTCATATACATTAAGTAATGGAAGTTATTGTTATGGAAACAAGATTGTGTAATTGGAAGTTAATGAATCTACATTGCGTTAATTATTCAGGGCGTGACAAAGGAAGTCCTTGAATTTTCAAAGCATAGAACCTTAACAAAATTGCTTGATCATTATGTTGTTTGGTGAGATTTTGGTTAAGGCTCTGTCGATTTAAGCCTAACAAAACTTTTACTAACAATTTTGACACGCCCAGTGGGACATTGTCCTGACTTGGAGGGGAAAAAAAATGATACAAATAAAATATCAAGAAATTATTCCATCAAGTGGCATGTTTACATCTTGTGCATCCATGGACGCAAACCACCAATGGAGTGGCAATGTTCCAATGGGTATGAATTATTATTGGAATACCTCATGTCTTTCATGTATAATGATTCTACTGTCTGTTGCCAACATAATGACATGACAAATGAAATGAAAAGAATGATTCAGTATTGTGAGGTTGAAATTTATTGGTAGAAGAGTGAAATTTTGGCCCTACAAAAAATAATTAATTCTTTTGATTGACAAAAATTTCAAATAATTTTATCACCACCATATTATTTGATGCAAAAAGATATAAATTACTTTGATGGAAAAATTCATCAACTTAGCTGTTAAATTTATCAAGTTGATGGAGAAATTTAACATTGAAGTAAAAAATTAGAGAATCTTAAAAAGTACAAATTTTATGAGTTGGTAAAAGGCATTTCCAATAAAACCTTTCTATCCACAAAAGCCAAGGCCAAGGAAAAATTAAGTTCTGAAAATGACACGCCTAGGAGGTAATTTTTCAATTCGTTAATTGAAAAAGAAGACCAATTTCTTTTGCCAAAGGATATTGAGCATTTCAATTTTAACAATCCAATTGGAATGTATTGTTTTAAGTCAAATATGACAAAGAATGTTGAATAACCATCACAAAATGATGGTGAAAATTCAATTGGAATGCATGGTTTTAAGGCAAACATGACTAAATTTGATGAACAATCATCAAAAAATGATAGTGAAAATCCAATTGGAGGGTATGGTTTTAAGCCAAATATGGCTAAATTTGATGAACAATCATCACAAAATGATAGTGGAAATCCAATTAGTGGGTCGGTGATAGATGTTTTAAAGACAAGTTTCCTAGACTTTTTAGTTTGTCAAATGATGAGGATGGTACACTATCCTGTTATTCAGCAAGAAAATCCAGTGAGGAGGAGTGGAATTTATCTTTCCGAAGGGATTTATACGATTGGGAGAAGGAGGAGGTTGCTAGTATGGCTACAATTTTAGGGGTGGCTCCATCTTTGAGGGTTGATGTAGAAGATTATCCTATTTGGAATGGTTCTCTTGGTGGTAGTTTCAAGGTTTCTGACCTTTATCAGTTCAGTGATGCTAGTATGGGCCCTCAACTCAAAATTTGTAAGTTTGTGTGGAATAATGGTATTCCCCCCAAAGTCCAATTTTTTGGGTGGTTGGCTTGGAGGAATAGAGTTAAAACCGGGGATTTTTTACAACATATCGGTGTCCTTAATAGTAATGCATCTATCTTATGTGCCTTTTGCAAAAATGAAAATGAATCTGCTTCTCACGTTCTATTACACTGTCCATTTTCTTGGCAAGTTTGGTCTACCCTAATGCTATGGTGGGGGTGTGTTTGGGTGGTGCCAAGGACAATTAATTGTCTATTTCATTGGTGGCTAGGTTGGGATTATAAGAAATTGGTTAGGAGATTGTGGAGAGCCTTACCATCTATTGCTCTATGGTCCATTTGGAAGTTAAGAAATGATTGTATGTTTAATGGAGCGCAGCCATGTGGGTCTGAGTTATGTGAGACAATTAAGATCAGATTTACTATGTGGGTTAGAGCATCATCTAAGGGATTCATGTACTCTACCATGGAATTAATTAATAATCTGGATCAGATTAAGCAATGCAGTTGAGGTGGATCTAGTTTGGAATTTTGCTGTGTGGTTTCAGTTTTGGATGTAGGTTACTGGTCTGTGTTGGGCCCAGAGTCTTGGTTGGTTTTGCTAATGTCTGAGATTGCTATGGTCTAGGCAGTTAATTTGAGGTGCTCTTAGTCTTCAGAGGTTGGGTTGAGGGGCTAGCAATGCGATATGTTGCTGGAATCTGGTCTGCAATTGTGGTGCTCTGTTTGCTAAGGTTTATGTTGCTGATATGTTGGATGGCTGTTGTGTTCTGCAGATGGTGGAGTGGTTTGGCCTACAATTGGTATGTTGCTTTGTTGTGGCTGTAAGGTCTGAAGCTGGGGAGTGGTAATGCTAATGCCCCTTCTGTTATGCTTTTGAGATCCTGAGTCAAATGCTGCTTTGCTTGTGAGATGATTGGCAGGTGGATGGCTGCTATTTTCTGGTGTATGAATGGCTTCGGTGGCTGCTGTGGACTGCTGTATATTAAGCTTTATTTTGCTGGACTGCCTTACTCAGTGGGTCTGCACCAGCAGATTGGTGGTGGGTGCATTAATCATGTTTTGTTGTGGTAATTTTACCAGTCCACCATGCTGCTGCAGAGTGGATGAAATTTAATTGCCATGATAGGTTCAGTGGGATGTTAGGAGTTATGCTGTTATGTTCAAATTTCAGTTGCCAAGTTCAAATTTTGTTTTGTGGCTATTATGCTGTTGTGGCTGACCAGTCCCCCAGTTTTGGTGAGTTGGCTATGGTCCCTGGTATGGTTTGTTATGTTGTTAGTGTGTTAGTCCCTGCTCAGATAGGATCAATCTCAGATATGATGTAGCTCTAGGTTCAATCTCAAATTTGGTGTGTTGTACTGTGGCTCTAGTTTCAATCTCAGATATGATGTGGTTCTAGTGGTTGTTTTTTGGCTGCGGTGAAGGTCTGCTTGGTTGTTATTGTTTGTTTACTTTTCCAAGGTCACTAGCCAGTTTTGAGCCAAGATCAGTTCTGTTGCTGGTATGAGGTTGGGCTATTATTGGTCTGTTGGATTTCTTTGTTGTTCTCTTCGTTGTTTCTTTTCTTCTTGGGTTTGGTTCCTCACCAAACTCCTGGGGTGAGCTAGCTTGCTGCTCTTCCCCTCATTTTTTGATGTAATCTCTGCTTTTGTATGGTTTTTACATCAATGAAGGTTCTCTTTTGCTGATCACAAATTTTTTTAAACCAAATATGATTGAAAATTTGTATTTGATGAATTTGAATTTTTTGATATTGTTAGTTTTGTCAAAAAATTTAATTTTCTAAAGTCAATTGATATTATGATTTCTATCATCCAACAACCACAATGGCTTTGTGGATCACATCAAAAAATAATTTTGATGAAGTCATTTAGAAAAAAAAAATTCTAAATTTTATTTCTATTATATATATATATATTTTGAATCAGGAAAAAATTTATTGATAATAATCATGAATGGAACAAGATACATGCATTAATAAAAGAAGATGGTGTAAAAAATATCACAATTAATTCAGAGATCCGAACTAGATTGGTATGACGAGATTAACCAAATTAATAGTGCCCCACAATGATGGTGAGGAGCCATGAAAAAAAAAAAAAAAAAAACCTAAAAAATTAAGGAGCAAAAAACCAGCACCGAACCAGGGCCTACAGCTAACCTACTACAAAGGCAAGTTCTGATGTGTTTAAAGTTGAATCGAAAGTCATTCTTAATATAACAGCAATGCAGGAGTATTTTGATGTGGCCACCAAAAAAAAAATTATGTATATATATGGTCAATTGATTATAATTTTCATAGTTTTTATTATGTATTTATGTTCATACAACTCTTCAAGAGTTCAAGTGCTCCCATTCTTAAAGAGTTGGGGGCATTGTTTGCACAATAAATAAATTTTCCGTCGATTATGACTAGGTTTAAATTTTCTATTACCTCTTCTTCTTCCTCTTATTATTATTATTATGCAGAAAAATCTTAGAGGTTAAAGAGAAGTTAAGACAAGTTTTGAAGATTCAAGGAATGGAAGACACATTGGCATTGTAAGAGGAAAAAAAAAAATGTAAGATTTCAGAAGCTAAAAGTAGTTATTTGTGGTTAATGGAAGTTTTTTCCTTCACTTTTTTTTTTATTTTATATAAATTGCAATTAATGGCTTTATTATAAAGCACCAACAAATCAATACATGACTTGATTTTTATTTCTTTTCTATATTAGGAGCAGATCTAATTTACATAAGAGTAGTTTAAACTTAGATTGGAGTAGTCTTAATATATTTTACTTGTATGTGATTGTTTATTTAATCATTTATATCATCATCTTTTTCTCTCTCTCTTTTTCTTATTTGTATTGCCATTATTTTTACTCCAAGAAAATCCTTAAACTTACAAAACATAGAACCTTAATACAATCGCTTGATCATTGTGTTGTTTAGTTAAATTTTGATTAAGACTATCAATTTAAACCTAACAAAAATTTTACTAACAGCTACCCATTGTATCAATGAAGTTTTGTTGGGTGAATGGAAGCTAGAACGCTTTCTTAAATTTACTAAATGATTAAAATTTGAGTTTGTGAAAAAAAAAAATAATAATAATAAATAAAAATAAAATAAAATAAAAACACCTGATTTGTTATATATGGTATATATGTGAAAATCAGATTTGAACAAAAAAAAATCCTATATGTGAGGATTGTCCCAGTCATCAATTTCAAACCAATCACACCTAAGTTTTTGGGGCACTTAGTTATTCAAGGTTTGTTTCCTTTGGTGGAAGCTTGGCTGGTTCCAACGGAATTTTTTTCTTTTTTCTTTTTTTAGCATGAAGCCAGCACAACATAAGAACCATCAAAAAGAAACAAAAGCATTGGAAAAGCGGAGTTCCAAATTCAACTCAGATTAGAAAGTACTGCAGCAATCGACTTCCAATGGAAGTTTTTTTTTTTCGATCGGCAACTTCCAATGGAAGTTGTGAAAGTGTTTTGGTGAGCAAGACAGTTGTGTGTGTAAATGTAGAGGTGTATAATATAGAGGGGAAGAAGGTTGAGGGATTTACAGTGTATATATATATGCTCATATACATGTGTATACTATATATAGGTTTAGAGGAAAAAGACATGAGTATTTAGGTCAATTTACTATTACAGAAGTTAATCGTGCACTCATAAGGATAAAAAGATTATGTGATTATTTTCAAATGATAAGAAATTATCCGTACATAAGCCAAATTATGAAGATAAAGTGAAATTTGCCCTTAATGCAATTCAAACATTAGATATCAAAATAATGTCAGACTCATATTTTAAAAATAAAAAATGTAATTAACTCTAACACAATTTACGCATCAAATCCCGGCATGGTCAACGGAAATGGGAGTAGTAAGCTTGTATATATAGAAAACCACTATATCAACAAGAATTAGAACAAACTCTTCTCGACTAACAAGAATATGAAGATGAACCCAACAAAGAAAAAGTGGTGTTGTGAGTGAAAGAAAGAACCATGCTTTCAAAAAAACAAAGTAGGCTTTAAGAAACATGTCTCTCATTATAAAATCAGTCAATCAATCAACGAAAGGAGAAGAAGAAGAAGAAGAGTTGACGGTGCAAAGAGAAAGAGATAAAGGAAAAGGTTGAATGTCAAAATATCTCTCTCCTCCCACCAAGAAAGGGATAAGGATCACTAGGCTTTACATGTTGCCAAAAAGCAATCAATGGGTATGTGAGTTCACTACGAAGTACAAAGTATCTGAGCTGGGTTTTTGGCTTTCAACATTGAACTCTTCCCCCAATCCCCCATTTCCTAGAATCCGGAAGAGAGAGAGAGAGAGAGACTTTAAGTTATAACGTTTTATCCTAGTTGTTGCCGTTTTTATTGAAGTGTTTGTTGCTTTGCCTCGAAAAGGAGCTTGTTCAGAGCAGTGCACGTGTAAACCAGTACCTAAATACTACTCATTCATGTCTTCTCTGCATAGTCTAAAACCCCAAAATTCATCGCAAATTTTAGAGGGGAAAAAAAAGAAAAGAAAAAGATTTAACTATTCAGAAATTACATAAAATTAATTTCTTGTAATTAAGATTTATTCTATACATAAATTCACATTACACAAATTCAATCTTAACCACACATTTTCATTCGAATAAATTTGGGATAGTTTAAGTGAGGTTCATAAGCTTGTTCGATTCCGAAATATTATCCATAAACACAATTGTGTGGCTCTGATTTATCTAAGCCATGGACTCTACAATATAGTGATTCAATCTTAGGCATACATTAGTTTTCTGGGGACAAATTTCATGACAAATTTTCTGATTAACTAGCTTTAGTGAAAAAAGATTATGGAAAACTGTAAAGCCCATACCTCTTTTTTCTTCTCGCAAATAGTTTGCCAACCCACCCATTGAAATTTGAAACCGTCAAATGGGCTTTAATGTACTTCTCTTTGATCTCTTCAGCTTTGCAACAATATCAGCAACAGCAATAATTATACCTCTAAAACAAAATGATTTTCACATAATAATGTCTTCCTCTTTCTGTCACCTCACCAATCTGCAGCTCTAAAACCGTGACTTTTTTTTTTTTTTTTTTTTCCCACTGAAACTGATGAAAGTAGGATGTTTTATGAGTGTGAGATGTGATGAAACAAATGAGTTCAAATTTTGACCATCCCATCGCTGGTGTGTGGATATGATATGATATGACTAGTAATTGTTCGTTTTTTTCGGAACACTAGGTTTGATGTATCTGTCTAATAACACGGGGCTGTGTACTTATATAACTTGAAAAAATAAAAAAATAATTTGGGAAAATGTCGACACCCCATTGGTTGAGCACGTAATTACGTGGTGTTTCAGAAAATTTAGATAATTTCTGCTATTGAGGGGAAGTCCAATCTTGGAGCTGTTTTATTATTATTAGTATTTCTTGTCTTTTTTTTTTGGGATCGAGGTAAGAGTGGCTAGGAGGAGACGGAGGAAAGGGATTTCGAGACTCGAACTTGAGTCTTGAGTTCAGCTTAGCTGACCTCTAAAGGTCTGGTGCTTTTTCAAAGCACTTGCTCAGCTGTTGTTGTTCATGATCATCTTTCTTCTTGATTTGTCATGTGGAAGAAATTGATACTATTATTCTCATAAAAATTGAACGCACCATGAAACCAAGAATTTACAAAGTTCTTCAAATCCATATCATCTAGTCATCAAAATCCAAACAAAAAATAACTGAAATTTAAGAAGGGAAAAAAACCTGAACTGAAATGCTCAACAACCCAAATTCTCCTCTAGGCTCTACCTAAATACTCTTCTAACATTTCTTGGTGAGTTAAAGTTGATTGATGGTGGGGGAAAGTGAATTTATAGGTCTCTCATGCCCTCCAACGACTTGTTGTGTTAGAATGGAGGACGACCGGTGGCCCAGTACGCCTCCGGTGGTATTTGAATAGAGTTAAGAAGATGCGGCGGAATACCATGGAAAACCGATGGATCAGCTAGTAGTTGTGCTGCTTGCTGTGGCTGCCCAACTGCCCCTGGAGATCCAACACCGCCGCCACCACCACCACTTTGCATCGGAAGAGGAGTCTCTTCCTCCTCGAGTGGAAGCCTCTCATAGGCTGCGTTGCTAAACGAGGCCGCCATAATCACAACCGGCCCAGACGCCAGAAGCGGCCCCACCACGCTACCGCCCACCCACTTGGCCTTGTCCACCGGCTAGATATATGGTGAGCCCCGTAGCCGTTGGTGGGGCTGGTGGTGGCAGAAAAGACCCAGCTAGCGATAAGATCTCGAACCTCCCATGTAATGTCACCACCGCACCAGGCGAGGCCGGTTGGCGGAGAGTGACATTGGTCACCGTGCCGGTCCCACTCAAAATGCAAACCCCTCTCTGGCGCCGCCGCGCAAAGGTGGTGATGCTGTCGGAGATATCGCAGCCGTCTGCGATCTCCATCACGTGGGACCGGAGGGCGTTGGCGCTGTCTCGGGTAATGATGATCGGCGGTTTGGGCTTGTTTTTGGATCCAGCGGGTCTACCTCGGGGCCTTCTTGTCATGTCACCTCCACTTCCACTTCCTCCACCGCCTTCCTTGCCTTCGCCGCCACCACCATCGATGTTGTCGCTGTTGTTTTCCTCTCGATCTCTTTTTTGACCGACGTTTAGGCCATTCGTGCCGCTCTGCTCGTCTTCTGAATTTTGTTGTTGGTGATGGTGGTGAAATTGATGTTGCAGATTGAAGTCTCTTGTGTGGAAAGGAGGTGGAAGAGAATGTCCGTGAGCCGTCGCTGTCACTGGATCCATAATCTTTGTCCTTGTTTTGTGTTGTGTACTTTCCTTTGATTTTCTTTCTCAAAACCCTCACTTCACTTATCACATATACACACAAAACACAGTGTACAGTGAAACCAAGAAACGGAAATACAAGGAAGAAAAGGAAGTAATAATTAAAGAAGAAGCTAAAGATAGTGGAATTGGAAACAATACAAAAGCCAAGTATAGTAGGAAGACTTTGTTGGATTTTGGTGCGTCGCTCTATGTGACTCTTTTTTCTTGCTTTAGCCGTAACTAGAAAGAAGAAAAGGAGTGGATTTTTGGTGTCATCCACTAAATCGGCAGCATGAATGAACCGTTTGTCTGTCTGTAATTGTCATCGACTTTAAGAAGAGTTTTTTTCTAGGGTTTTGATTGAGTTTGTGTTGACGTTGATGTTGTTGTTGAGGGTTTGGAAGTGATGAAGATGTGAGGGATAATAGGAGTAGGTTCTCTTCTCCTCTAAAGGGTTAGAGTTGGGTTAGGGTTAGATAGAGAAACTAGATCGGTGATGGGTTTGGGTTTGGGTTTGGGTTTGGTTTTGGTAAGAGACTGTAGTTGTGGGCGGTGGATGGGTTCTCTCTCTCTCTCTCTTTTGTTGTGTATATTATTTTATGTTATTTTTACTAGAATTTTTAATACCCATTTAGTTTGTGAGTCCCTTTCTCCAAATTCAACCTCTCTTTGTTCATTTTCCTCTCCAACTTAACTTTCCTCTCATTATTATATGCTATAGGTTTCTTATCCTAAGGTTGCTAACATTTGATTGGTTGTTGCCATCCTCATGTTTGTGTTTCTCAATCTCCAATCCAACTCAAATCATTTTCCCAAAGAGTGAAAATGAAAAGAAAGGAAAGAGTGATTAATACTATATCCAATGTGAAAAATCTGAATACATATCAACGGATATAATATACATATATGAATTAAAATCTTAATATATGTTAGATGGAGGGATTTGTCATTGAAAAAAGAATAATATTAGGAATTATGAAAAAAATATCATGAAAAATATGAGAAAATATGAAAAAAATTTAGACACAAATGATGTATAAATGATATGATTGATTGATAATTAAAAAAAATATGAGAGAAAATATTGATTTAGAAAATAATTGATTGTATGATTGGTCAACCGCATAACTTAGACTGCCTATCCAATAGTGGCATTTTGATACTTATAAACTGTTGGAGGCATTGATTATATGAACTGAACACTCTTAGCTAACTGAAAAACAAACTGCTTGAAAACCATTAATCTCTATTGTGTGTGTTGTATTTCATACTAACAGGTTGTTTGGGATGATCTAGTTTGGGATGATCTAAATAAGTGTATTTTTTAAATTTTTATGAACAGCAATGTTAGGTGTCATGAAAAACTTTTCATGAAAATAATCATGAAAGCTTAGTGACCATTGGATTACACTTAGAATAAAGCACCACACACTAATCAAGATAATACAAGGATCATAAATTTTTCCATGATCACTTTCATGAAAAAAATTTTCATGATCCCTAACTTTTCCTTTTTATGAAATATGAATTGAATTTAAAGTGATATGTTAAAGAAGTTATATGACTTAAATAAAATATTAATTTTTTGACTTTTTTCAAACATACCAAACCAACCCTAACAAGGACAAGGTTTACAGCACTGGTGTTTTTGTGGGAATATTGGTAGAATTTGTGTAATAAAAGAAGATATAGCTGGCAAAATTAAATTGGACTGTCGAGAGAGATTGAGAGGTCAGCATCAATTTTTGAAGACCCACATGCAGCACTAGCGCAAGCAAACTCTTATCTTTATGATAACGTCAAAAAAATAAAAAAAGTCGGATTATGAATTTGTGTATGGGTTTAAAAAATAAAAAAAATAAAAATTGATAAATATAAATAAAATATAAGTTAAATTTTAATTTTTTTTAATTTTAAATATTTAACCAAATTTATGATCTAAATACAAATTTAAGGGTTATTTTGTTTTTGTACCACATCGATTCCTCAATAAAATTTTCCCTTTGCTATTAAAAAAGAAAACTTTAGACAAATATTAAATACAACGGTGACACTATTCTATATAATGTTATCAACCAATAAAATATTGATTTTTATCGTTGTTGTTCATCTTGTACTACATTGGTTCATCAATAAAAAAAATTATTTCCCTTTGCTTAAAAAAAACAAAACACTTAAAGGTTGTTTGGGAAGTATTAGATTAGTATTTTTTTTTATTTTTTACGAAAAAATATAAAATGTGGGTTGGGGTTAAAGTGATATAATAGAAACGTGATATGACCTAAATAAAGCTAAATTTTTCTCTTGGTTAGCTTGGAAAGAAAGACTGAAAACAAAAGAACTACTACACAAGTATGAAATTTTGGTGGGTAGTGATGATCTGAATTGTATTTTTTGTCAAGAGGCATCTGAATTAGTTGACCATATTTTGCTCCATTGCCCTTTTGTTTGGCAAATCTGGTCTGCTATTGCTTTATGGTGGGGCTTTCAGTGGATTATGCCCAGGTCTATTGAAAGTCTACTTTGTTGGTAGTTGGATTGGAAGTTTAAGAAGAAAGTTAATCAGGTTTGGAGGGCTTTACCTGCAGCAATATTATGGTGTGTGTGGAGGTATAGGAATGAATGTGTTTTTCAGGCTGTGCAGCCCAATTTTCATGATCTATGTGAATGTATCAAGGTGAGAGTGGCAACATGGTTGAGATGTCATATCAGTGGTGCCTCATTCTCAATTAATGATGTTTTTGTTAGAAATGGGTTTTGAAAGTTTTGAAAAAACAGAATTTTTCCTCAACTTTGGTCTACTTTTTAGGTGGACCCATGTGCCAAAGTTGGCGGGTCTAAGTGGTAATGCGTACTATGCCGTGTTGTGATTCATGTGGTATATTTGGTTGCTCAAAACCATTATCGGGTGAATAGGAAATTGAAGCCAAAGTGAGCTCCATGAAAATGGAGTTTTTGTGGAAAATCCTTAAAGGTTTGAATAAAAGCTTGTCCCATATTGGTTTTGTGGGAAGAATTTTTTGGGTTTATAAGGCATGGGTTTGTAACTTGGGGTAGGCCCCAAGAGGCACCCAAGTTTTGTAGAGAGGGAGGTTATGGGCAAAGTGGACTAGACCCATTGGACCCAAAAATAAACACATGCATGTGCCGTAGCCGTCCGTTCAGGCTGGGCTTGGGCGCGGGTGTGTGGTGTGAGGTTGGGTTGGACTTGTCCGGTCCAATACCTATCTTTTTGGGCTAAAAACATTTGAATTTAATTTTATTTTTTGGTAAAATAAAATTTCTGTCCAGAAATCAAATTAATTCAGGGAAAAATCTATTCGGTTTTTCCCTACACCCAAACAGGTCCATATCTGTTTAAAGAAACCGAACAGATTCAATTATCTATTCAAATTCAAACCCAAACAGTGCCATATATGTTCATTCAAACCGAACAGATCTGCTACCTGTTCAAACAGGTTTATTACCTGTTTAATTCAAACTGAAAAGTCACCTTTACACCTATAAATAGACAAGTCTCTCATTTGATTCTTTCACTCCAATTTCGTTCCTAACTCTACCTGCTCTCTCTGTATTTTGTTGCATTGTTTTCTTGTGAGAAAGAATGTAAACACAAAGTGTGTTCGTTGTGCAAACAATTTGTAGTGATGTTATTGTTTGCTATTAATCATTTTATCTTGGGATATAGACGTTCATATTCTGAAAGTACCGTGGAGAGGAAGAATCTGTTTTAAGGACATAGTGTTAAACACTGGACTTGATTAGAAAATTTGTTTAACAAATTAATTTGGTAAGTAATTAATTTACTTTTCTGTTTTATTATTTTTCTATTTCAGATTTTGATTTTGTTTTGGTAACAAAATAAAAATTTGTTTTATTTATTTTATTTCATTTTCTGATTTGATTTTTGTAATCAAACAAACTCTCATTTCCTATATTTCTTTTGTATTCCGTTTGTTGTTTAGTACACAAATAGAATTTATTTCATTAAATATAGTGAAGATTGTTCAACAATCTTAAGACAGATTATTTTTGGTGTCTTCATTGTATTTATTTTTTCTAGTGCTTTTACAAAGTGATATTCTGATTGAAAATACAAATAGTAGTAATATACTGTTTATTTTCTTTAACAACTAGTAATATACTGGTGTCATTAACAATTGCAGAATATTATGTTGTGTTATAGAAAATTATTGTGGTATTTCATTTTTCTAGTTTTAATAACAAGGAAAATAAAATTATTTTGTATTATAATTTATTTTCTGGTTTTAGTAACTAGAAGATTAATTTGTGTTTGGTTTTTTTATTTTATTTTTGTAATAAGATATTATGGCTGCTAAAAGTAATACTCCAAATCCAATCGTTACAACGACTTCGGTCCCTATCCAGAACCATGTTCAAGTTCCGATAAATCATGGAGAAAAAAGGGAAAAATTTAATGGCACTGAGTTTAAGAGATGATAGCAGAAAATGTTGTTTTATCTTACAACTCTAAATTTGGCTCGGTTTCTCCATAAAGAGGTTTCAGTACTTAGAGAGGATAAAAGTGATCGGCAAGTTGTTGCCGCTATAAATTCTTGGAAACATTCTGATTTCTTGTGCAGAAACTACATCCTCAATGCCTTGATAACATACTGTATAATGTTTACAGCCCTCTGCAAGCAACAAAAGATTTGTAGGATTCTTTGGGGAAAAAAAAAAAAAAAAAGACAGAGGATGCCGACAAAAAAAAATTATTGTCTGATAAATTTTTGGGATTTCATTATGGTAGACTTCCAAACGGTAATTTCTCAAGTTCAGAAATTTTCAATTAATTTTACATGATATTCATTCTGAAGGTATGTCTCTTAGTGAGTCTTTCCAAGTTGCTGCTTTAATAGAAAAGTTACCACCCGGCTTGGAAAGATTTCAAAAATTATTTAAAACATAAATGCAAGGAAATAACCATGGATGAATTGATTGTAAGAATAAGAATTGAGGAAGATAACCAAAAGGCTGAAAAGAGAATGGTAAAAATCCCATGAGTCCAAGATTAATGTGGTTGAACAAGTGCACAAATCACATAACAAAAAGAGGAAGTTTACTAGATATGGTCCTAACAAGGCGACAACAATGGCAACAAGAAGTTAAAAGGAAAATGCTATAACTGTGGCAGACTGGACATCGAGCTTCTGACTGTCACCGCCGTAAGAAGGATCACGGAAGTACAAGCAAGAAGACCACTAATCAAGCCAATGTGACAGAATAGATTACATCTTTGACAGGGTAAATGACATCAACTTCTCTGCTGTGGTGTCTGGGGGCTAATTTAGTTGGAAATCCCAAAGAATGGTAGGTTGACACTAGGGCAACTCGTTATATTTGTGCGGACAAGAAGATGTTCACTACCTACAATGAGGGCTGTAAATAGTAATACAACTTTTTATGGGAAATTCTTCTACTTCTACTGTGGTTGGATAAGGAAAAGTGATCTTGAAGATGACACCAGGGAAAGAACTTACCCTCAACAACGTGCTGCATGTACTAGACATCCGGAAAAATTTAGTTTCTGGTTCTTTGTTAAGTAAAAATGATTTTAGGCTTGTATTTGAGTCTGATAATTTATATTAACAAAGAATGGTATGTATGTTGGTAAGGGATACATGAGTGATGGTCTCTTCAAGTTGAATATAATGACGGTTGTACCAAAAATTGGATATTAATAAGAATAACACATTATTTGTTTTTATTTTTGAGTTGAATTTTATGGCATGGTAGATTAGGATATGTGAATTTTGATACTTTGCGTAGATTAATTGGTTTGGATTATATACCCAAAGTTTGAAATTAATCATAATCACAAATGTGAGATTTGTGTAAAAACGAAACTAACTAAGGCTCCATTTAAATCGGTTGAAAGAAAAACCGAACCTCTAGAATTAATTCATTGTTGATGTATGTGATCTTAAATTTGTTCAAACTAGAGGAGGTAAAAAGTATTTCATTACCATTTATCGATGATTGCGCAAGATATTATTATGTATACTTGCTTAGAAGTAAAGATGAAGTCTTAGAAATGTTTAAACTCTACAAAATTGAAGTTGAGAATCAACTTGGTAAAACCAATTAAATGGTTAGAAGTGATAAGGGTGGTGAATATAATGCACCATTAAATGAATTTTGTGTACAACATGGCATTATTCACCAAATTACAGCATCCTATTCTCCATAAGCAAAATGGAATTGCTGAAAGGAAGAATAAAATCCT